>JAHKKF010503524.1:0-21809 GCA_019740295.1 Labeo calbasu
ATTTTCAGCATCATTACTCCTTCAGTGTCACATGATCCTTCACAAATCATTCTATAATGTTGATTTGCTGCTCAACAAACATTTCTGATTATTAGCAATGTTGAAAACAGTTGTGGACACTGATATATTTTATTTTTCATAATTCAGAGATGAATAGAAAAAAAAAAAAACACCATTTATTTGAATTAGAAATATTTTACTTTTGATTAATTTAATGCATACTTGATGAATAAAAGTATTATTTCTTGGGGGGTACTGATACCAAAGTTTTCAACAGTATACTAAGCCTAAATTTTCTGTTTTTTAAAAAAAAAAATTGCTTTTTTTTTTCAGTTAAAAATTGGTTTAAAAGCATTGAAAAGATGCTAAATATATGAAGTACCTCTCCTATGTATGAACCCACTTTAACATTTCAAAAAAGATTAGTTATCTGTAATTTTTCTGTTATTCAAAGTGTCAAAATCTGTCCGGCCATAACTGTCATTTTGGAAACGTCTTTGAAATTACCCTTAATTTATTCTGATTAATTTTCTGCACTGTTTGGCATCCAAAGTGTTTTGTAATCCTGTATGAAACTGCAAAGCATTTGTATTAATATTTCCATCATAATATACAAAAAAAAAAAACCTTTGATTTTGTCCGATGATTTCGATTTTATGAAATATCATGTGGTGCGACCATGAAGAAACTACCATTTTGGGACTTTTATGTTGAAATCCATTTAAACGTAGGACTTTGCATCATATAGCAATTTGCCAATGACCCATGGAAGCATCAAGCAGGTTTGTAACTATCTTTTAAATTTGGAAAAGAAATAACCTTTTTAATGGCTGATATGTACACTGTAAAAAATAAAAAACACAATTTGTTGAGTCAGCTTAAAATAATTTGTTACTCTGCTGCCTTAAAATTTTAAGTTCAGTCAACTAAAATAAGTTTATTCAACTTGAAATGTTAAGTTGTACTAAGTAACAACTTTGATCTTTGTGTTTGCTAAACTTAACAGATAGGTAAGTAACCCAGCTGCCTTAAAATTTGATTCAACTCAAATATCTAAGTTGTCACTTAGTATAATTTAACATTTCAAGCTGCATAAACTCTTTTTGAGTTGACTGAATTTAAAATTTTAAGGCAGCCAGGTTACAAATTATTTTAAGTTGACTCAATAAATTGTTTTTTACAGTGTAGTTACCACATTTTGATATCATGTGGTATGACCTGGTATGAAAAAACAAACAATCAAAAAAAAAAAAAAAAAAAAAAACAATGAATACAAGTATTGATTTATCATAAATTTCATAGTGACCTTTTGTGTGAAGCTAGCTTGTTTTGGAGGTCAATTCTGTGCTTGTACATTTTAACTGAATTTGAAATACCATGTGGTGCGACAAAATATCACGTGGTGCGACCACTGCAGAGTGTTTTCTATTTTGGATATATGTCCCAGATTGGCAGTTTTTGTGCTTTTATATTCAATTGATTGTTTATATACATAAAATACTTTATTTTGGCATCATTTGTTATAGATTTGGGTAATTTCAGGTGGTTTATGTTTAATCGTTGTACAATATGAGAAAAAAATGCAAAAAAAAAAAAAATAGTTTGGTAACTGTGCTTTTTTTAGTAATTTATTACTTATTTATTAATAATTATTTTAATCTTTTTTTACTGGATTCCACTGCCAAGCAAAGTAGGTCATGTTAATTCTGACCCTGCAGTCAAGCACAAACTCCAAATTTCATTTTCTACTGTAAGAAAGATGTTCATGCTGTCATCTCAGAACTCAAGCCATCAACCTCTCGCTACTCTAAATTAACCCTTTGCAAAGACCCCCTTAGTTACTGTTGCTACGTCCGACAAACCTTGGCACTTTCATGCCACACATCATGTTCTCACGCAGTGAAAAAAACACCACGGAGCAAAGAGGAAACTGACAACACGCTGACATACAAGACAGAGCTGGTTACTTTTGGTGTGAAACAAAGTGTACGTGTTCAACTTTTGTCCTTTGTTTTTTTTTATTCAAGCAACAAATACTGTTTTGTGGCTCTTTAATATGTCCTGACAGATCACTGTAGTGCCTCAGTTCAAGCGGTACATGAACCGATCATCTCTTCATCTTTACTAGTTGTAGCACAAAATAAACATGAATGAACATCAGAAGGTATCTTGTTTCAACTGTGAAAAGGTTTTTTCAAGTTCAAGTTCACCGACTTTAATCTACTCTCCTGTCTGGTTTGTTTGTCGGACAAAACAGAGTATTTGGTGTTATGACTGGTCAGATCGCCTGGTAATCAAACTCCCGGTAAAGGGTCAATTGAGCAGCCAAGATTGGGCAAAGTTCAGAAATAAGTGGGGCTAAAGAAATGCCTGCTAATACCATGTGCTGCACTTTTGATTTTGGTTAAAATATGAATCACTACTACAGCATGCTTAAGTGAATGATATTTTAAAAACCTTTTTTTTTATCAGTTTTATGCAATTTACAGGAAAAATAAGCCTGCTAACTAGAAGGCAACTCGGAAATTATAAAACAAAAATATGAGATCATTATATACAAAAACTCAAAATAAATGCAAATACTTTGTTTCTAAGCACTTTAATTACTGAGAACATCTAAAAAAAAAAATGTAAAGCACGTTAAGGAAATGAATTAATTTCAATATAAATCATGGTCTTTTTTAGGGCTATGGCCAACTCAAACACTAAAATCACTTAATTTAGCATTTTATTATGAATTTATTTGTACACAACATTCTTAATGTTTGAACAATTACAACAGATATTATTATTTTTTGTATTTTAAAATTGACCTGTCGAAAATCCTTATACGTCAATGACCCAAATACAGATACTGTGGCAAACATTAATATCATTGTCAGTGGAATATTTTAAACATGAATATTATGAAACACGATGCTAATTTTATTCAATTTTAATTGTACTTCCTTAAATTCAAATTGCAGTTCTGCGTCCTGTTTGCTCAATCCAAATTGAGAGAGATTTTTGTAATTTTAAGGATATTCTAGATTCAGTGCTTAATGGAGCACAACCGTATGAACCAAATGACCCCAAACACATTTTTCCACCCACTCTGATTAATTTCTATTTTTCGGCATGCGGGAGTCTCATTAATGTAGTATTGTTACATAAGGCAGTGTTGGATGTTGGATGTTGGATGTGGAAGTTTGCCGGTGCAGGTCAAAGCAAAGGCAGCGGCTGCAGCTCTGATCTCTCCTCCGCTGAGCTCCTAAACAGCAGAGAGACGCTGACCGCTGTGCAAATCATAAACCTCGCAGTTTGATGATCAACTGAGCAGTAAATTAATTAATCATCATTTTATGCCTCATCAAGCACTCGGGCGAGTCGCGCCACAGGGGCCCGGCCCAATTAGCCAATGGAGGAGCCAATTGTTTTGTTTAGCTAGGTGAGCGGCGGGCGGAAGGGGGAGGCTGCACTTTAACAAGTTAATAAATATGTCATCCGTCTGTGTCAGGCGAGGAATGCTGGCGCACCTGTAAAGGTGGAGGTGGATGAGCGCGGCGGGACGGGACTCAAACCCCCCGCTCGGCTCGCTGCGTCCACAAATAATGTGCTTCTCCAGCAGTATCGCCGGTGACCTGCCTCCCGCGGAGCGCCGTGACGCCCTGGGATTCAGTCGGCGAGTGACTTTTCGGAGACTGTTCCTCTTTCTCTGGATCTGTGATGCAAATGGCCCAGATTAGTTCCTCCAGCCAAGGTTATTTGAGAGAGAGAGAGACTGAGACTGACATATTCACTAGGAATCTACTGAGATGTCGCAGTAGGTTGATCCGAATACAGTTTCGCATACATGACTGTCTGTCATCACATTACATTTTTAAGGTGTTGTTCCTTATATTACATTCTTGTGATCACATTCATAGCCAAGCATCTTAACATCTAAACATCTGGTTTAAACAACCGGTTCCACTAGTGACGTGCTTCCTGCAAGGCTGTAATCATGTCTTGAACACTGGGGGCAACACAGAAACATTCTGGAGCACAAAAACCTGTTGTCAACACTACCTTTTTTTTAATAATGAAATAGCTTTGATACTGAATTGCTACATTGTATTTCTCAGCAACAAGGTGTTTTTGAAGTAACTAAACTTACAGCTTCATTGTTTGTAAAGAGAGGCAAACTGATACAGGTAATTCACACAAGCATATTTAACCTCTTTATCTCTTCCGTAATGGCCATATTTGAGAAAAAAGTTGTGTGACTTGCATCTCTGGATATGGGTTATTACACAAAATCGGTACCTTTTCCACACTGAGACAATGAAAAATAAAAAGTTAATCTAATCCTAATCAATGTCATCCCTGTTACTCACATGTCAAAACCTGTTACTCAGGTTGACAGCAACAGGCTTGACAATTTCAAACAAATTTGGTAATTGCTAGCTAGTCAAGTTTACTCAGTCAAGCCTCATAAATCATCAAAACAGAACATTATAGAAGAGTGACAGAAACATACTTGTGTTTTAAGTCTTGAAATCCTGGTTGAGAGATAAAAAGGTGCTCCTAGAAGTGATGTCACTTGAATGTGCATTATTGGGTAACACTTTAGAATAGGGAACATTTATTCACTAGTAACTACGATTTTTCTCTCAATAAATTCCTACTTTGCTGCTTATTAATAGTTAGTAGGGTAGTTGTTAAGGTAATGGGTAGGATTAGGGATGTAGAATAAGGTCATGTAGAATGAGGCATTAATATGTGCTTAATTAGTACTAATAAATGGCTAATATTCTATTAATATGCATGCTAATAAGCAACTAGTTAAGAAACTGTAAAATAAAGTGTTACCCATTATGGTTGATGAGGGTAACAGGGCTGACATGAAATCAGGGGACACCAATTAAATTATATGTATTTTATATTAGAAAAAAAGCATACTTATGCCAAAAACATTACTTAACTATGAGATTGTATTTAGAACAATATGCAAATGTGACTTTTATATAATTTTGCCTTCATTTTTTAAATTAAAAGTCCTGCTGAAAAAGAAAAATCATAGTGAGGGACAAGCCAAAAACCTTACCCTTACCAGCATAAAAGCTATTTAAATTATTTAAAATAATATTTTATTTAATATGTATTTATTTTATTATTATTATTATTATTATTATTATTATTATTTTAATGTAATATTGATGAAAGCATGCATAGTATTGTTATGTTTTTAAATTGTACATTTATTTGTTGTTATATTAAATCTATGATTATTTCTTAGGGAGGCAAATGCCACAGATTTCTTGGAATGACCCATATACCTGTCAGTCATGTAACATTTCTATCATAAAACAGTTGACTAATATTAAATGATTTGCATCTTACCTCTCTTTCTTTGAACTGACGCTTAGCACTGGAATTCACACTCTGCTTCTGTGAACAGTAAACACTGCCTACTTTGATTTGATTGGCCAGCTCAGTTATTTTGAGATTGATGAACGCTAAGGCAAAGCAGGCTGAAACTGTCAAAAATGTTAACATTTTTGTGTCATCCTAACAACAAAATCACTGCATAATGGAGTGCGACAGATCAGTGCAAAGATTTCTATTTCTAATTATTTCTAATTAATAATGTCTATGGCAATTATGTCCATGGCTTCTCATAAATCATTCTTGGATTCATCAGTTCATCATGTGAATCAATCCAATGATACACATTCAGAATAGAGCTTTGTTGTAATTATTATTATTTATTTATGTATTTATTTTTTTTAAATAGTTTTTCTTTACTGTTATTCCAGTTATTCTTCATGCTTTCTCAATAGCATCAAAAGTTGCTGAAGAGTCAAAAACTGATGCGGAATTGTTAAATTATTAAATATTCTGGTAAACACTGGTAAAATGCCTCAGTGTTACCAGTTTACAATATATACCACACCATCGTGCAAAAGTTTGGAGTTGTGGTGACTTTAGTTTAGGAACCAGTTCTCACCATTAACCAGATGATTAGCATTCATATTATATACTGGCTGTTTATGAGTACTTATACAGCACATAGTAATGCTTTATTCTGCATGACCATATTTGTGACCCTGGACCACAAAACTAGTCATAAGGGTCATTTTTTTAAAAAACTGAGACTATACAATATCTGAAAGCTGAATACATAAGCTTTCCATTGATGCATGGTTTGTTATAAGACAATATTTGGCAGAGATACAACTATTTGAAAATCTGTAATCTGAGGGTGCAGAAAAATCTAAATATTGAGAAAATCACCTTTAAAGTTGTTCAAATGAAGTTCTTAGCGATGCATAGGCCTATTAATAATCCATAATTAGGTTTTGATGTATTTATAGGAAATTTACAAAATATCTTCATGGAAAAAGATCTTTGCTGCCCAATATTTTTTGTGGAAATCATGATGCATTTTATTTTTCAGGATTCACAGATGAATAGAAAGTTCAAAAGAACAGTATTTATTTGAAATAGAAATCTTTTGAAACATTACAAATGTCTTTACTGGCACTTTTGACCAATTTAATTGATTCTTGATGAATAAAAGTAATAATTTCTTTCAAAAGAAAAAAAAACCCTGACCCTAGTCGTTTCAGATGTTCTGCATAATATTATTTATTCATTAATTTAATAATTCATTCATTCCGTAAAACTTTGGTCTTTTGACAATATTATTGATAGTTTGGAGATATGGCAGAACATGAAGAGGTTTGTGATGTTGCAAGTGTCTAACTCAAACATGCATAACCCGAATGAGCACCATGGCTTAATCTGCTTAGATTTAGTTTGTTGAAGCGTTTCTCATATTGGAAAATATATACTTGACTGTTGGAGCCGTGCTGTAAAGAGCAAAGAATTAGAGACATGTGGATGCAGGTTCGAATCTGGCATGCTACATGTCCTATAAAGACAATAAGAAGCCTCTGAATAAAATACAAAAACTATATATGTGTGTGTATTTTAAAAGATATATATTTACATAGCAGCGGTAACAGCGTGAAAAGCTTGTGGTCTGAAAGAGAAATAAGCAGCCAAAAAGAGCAGGACTGGCAGAAAAAAATGCAAGCAGAACGATGTGGGAATAAAAACGTGTAACGCGGCGCTGCGCTCTGGGTGTCTGCTGAAATTGAAGAGAAGAAAGAGTGACACAAGGGGCCGTATCATCTCTGCTGTGTAGGCCGGAGCTGGCAGCAAACCTAAGCTGGCCAAAGCTTCTAAAAGCCTTAACATTGTCACTACAAATTTCTGTGCTCATGACAGAAAATGACATTGTGTGCTCCAGCCAGAGGGAACCTGGAGCCATGCTACAGGCGGTGAGGGATAAGCAGATGTTACTGCCCGAGGAGGGGCTGGATTGTTTGCTTCTCCAAAGGGCCTGAGGGACGGGGAACCATTGAAAGCACGCATGAGGAGAGCCAAAACAAGAGAAGGTAACCTTGCCTGGAGTCCTCTTCACTGGAGTGTGTGCACTTACAATATTCCACCTCGTGTCTTCGCCGCTCGGCTGACCGCGCCGTGTCAAAACCCGCTTCTGAGATGGAGCGATCCGCAGAAATGGCGCTGTAAACAAATAAAGTTTGCGTCCCTGAAACAGCTTTTGCATCTGGACACAGATTTTATGCTGGACGTCGAGTGGCGACTCAACGCAGAGCTGAAAATGTTGCACAAAATTAAACAAAAGTCTGTTACACTTCATTTGGTTGCAATTTAGTTTACACTACATGTACTTACAGTGTACCTAACTAAGAAAGTTCTGGTAATAAAAGGTGGGGTAGGGTGAGGTTCAGGGTTAGTACCTAGTTATTACCTAGTTATTGTAATTACTATATGAAGTACATAGTATGTACATAAGGAACAGCAGTGTCAAATAAAGTGCTACACTTTATGGTGTCCTTGTTACAGTGTAATTGTACGTTTATGTGATGAGTAATATTGGGGTTCGGGTTAGACTGAGGGTTTGGTTGAGGGTTAGTGGCATGAACTGATGCATAATTTATTGTTATTATCATAGTAATTACATGTAACATTGACAGTCAAATAAAATGTAGCCCAAAAATATCCTTCAAATTGAACTGTATAGACTCAAACTTATGCAAAAAATATATACATAAATAGGAAAACTGGCAAATGCATAAAACAGCGTCAGATATGTGATGTGCATAGCTCATGCACTGCAAAAAATACTAATAAATAAATAAAATAAATAAATAAATAAAAAAAATGCAAGTTTTGACTTGAAAAGCATAATGACTTGAGATTTTTTTTTCTGAAAATGATTAAAAATTTAGTTAAATTTAATAAAATAAATAAATAAATAAAATAAATAAAATAATAAAGTGGAGCAAGAAAATTAATTAATAAAAAAAGGAAAACAATATTGTTTTTCTTGCCCCATTGGCAGACTTTTTGTTTTGTTTTCTTAAACTCACTTAATTTTTATGCATGTTTTTAGAAAACAAGACTTACTGTCTTATGTTATTATGCTTTTAAAATAAATGTGTCTTGATTCATGAATGCCCAATATTTATACCTGAAAAGTAGGAAAACAATGCTGGTGGTGTGGTTTATAAGCATGTCATGCAACTCGTCTGAACTTGACTAGACTAAATGACAGATAAATTTGTACAAAAGAACAGTACAGTTTGATTGGACAAACAACCTCTGACATTAACAAGAGAAGATATGACACACTTTCTTCTCTAAAAAAGCAGGAAGACCTCAATTTATGCAAGCTTTTATTTGATTAGTTGCATTAGTTGTATGTTGTTCAATCCTCATTCCGTCATTATTAAGTGGAGTAATATTATGTAATAGAAAAGAACTACAAGCATTGACTTGTCAACTATTGCGTGTTCCCTTTGGTGACAGATGATCTGATATACCGTTCAGGGTTCAAGGTCTTTCTTGCAGCTGCACTGTGAGTTTCTTTAACTCGCCCTGATGTTTGACCCGCTATTGCCCTACAGACAGCACCCATTTGAAGGGTCATAGAGCAGATTGGTCCCTTTACCCATCAATCACTGCTTCTCTTTCTCACACCCCTCTGCTGTGTCACAGTGATTCACGGAGATGTGTGTGTCCCCGCAGGAGCACGATAAAAACCCCATCAGACTCCAGCTTTTGCTTCTTCACAAAAGGATGATTTTCTAACATCTCTGTATTCATTTTCAACACACGCTCTAAGTGGCCAGTCACAGCAGACTGGGGCCGGATGACCAATCAGAGCAGTCTGGGCGTTTCAGAAGGCGGGTTTTAAAGAAACCAAAACTAAAATAGAGCGTTTGTGAAAACAGGTGCCCAAAAATGCAATTCATAAGAACAATAATGAGTTTTTAGACATTAAACCTTGTAAACCCAAATTATGACCCTGTAAAAGGGCATAGCAGGGGTCCAAATGAAATGAAACCAAGTGAATCAGTTCAAAATATCTACTTCAGTGAATCAATTCAGGAGTCTGGTCCAATGAGTCCCTCAAAAATGTTTGAAACGTGTCAGCATGGCATTTTAATAATATTTGCAAATAACATACAACTATAGAGCATATATTGACTTAATGACATAAATAAAATATTATAAAATACCAATATGCGTTATCATATTGGGAAAGATTATTATTTTTTTGTAAGACTGTTTGTTTGTTTGTTTGTTTTTTCCCAGTAGATATTTTCTTATATACACACTTATATTCAAAAGCATATTATTTCCATAAAATGTCCTAATTTTTAAAGTATGCTTAAGTGCAAACTGAATTTAATTTCTGTGAACGTTTTATTTGCAGACAAATGATGCATTTGTTGAGCAAAATTCAAGTAATGATTAAGAAATGTTTTTTTCTTTTTTCTTTTGTACTCACTCGCTGTAGTGAACTGTAAGTACATTTTTATGGGTAAATTCATAATTAATAAATAAATATTTGAAATATGGTGACTTTGAAAGTGTTACTGCAGAATGTACTGACAAGCATTTATGACAAACTAAAATATACTAACTAATGTCATTTCCAGTGTTGGGGAAAGTTACTTCTAGAAGTAATGCATTACAATATTTTATTACTCTATTAAAAATAGTAACTAAACAAAACAAAACAAAAAAGAAGAAGAAACACAGATGTTAGTGTATCTAAAGTAATTTTTGCTTATTAGTATGGTTGAATTGGATCAGTAAAGGTCAGCAGCAAAGACATAAAACAGAATTAAATACATAAAGGATATTAGTGTTATTTAAAATATTTAATTATTGCAGGTTTGCATCATTCTGAGTTTGCATTTGATTGGTTTTACTCATTTTTAGTAATACTGAATCTGTCTGTGCAAGTGAGATGAATGAATCTAGCGTAGAACTACAAAAAAACATCACGTTTACACCGTGCACACGACGCATCTGCACTTACTCACGATTTCTATCAACACAGGTACAGAAGAGCTGTCAGTCAATACAACTCACATATTTTCTCGTAATTAAAAAGTACTTTATTAGCAACTTGAAAACAAAGTAACCCGATTAAGTAACTCGCGTTACTTGTAATGTGTTACCCCCAACACAGGTCACTTCTATTGAAACTTGTACAGCATGTGTTTAAAAAATGTGTAATTACACATTTGTAATGATGAAGTTGAAATTCAGTACATTTAAAATATATTAACTTTAAATGTAATACTGAATAACACTACAGTTAAAACAATAATCAAGTACTAAACATGTGCTTTATTATGTTTGTCAACACATCAAAATAAGTCTACTTCTTTAAAACAAGACAAAAGACTACACTGTAAAAACAACAAAAAAAACAGTCAATTTTACAGTAAAAATGGCAGCTGTGGTTGCCTGAATTTTACAGAAAAATACGGTAGTGATATTTTAGGTTTTACTGTCTTAACTTAAATTTACAGTTAAACACAGTAATTTAATAACTGATATAATGTTAATGTACCAACCTACTAAAGTACTGAAATCTGATTTGTACCTTTGTAATACACTGATAACCTGATGAGGAAGTCACATGATGAACCAAAGCCCATCACAAGCAGCTTTTAAATACTAACATATATAGAAGATGCACAGTGTCATTCACACAAACACTAAACACCAACAAACATCAAACTGAAATAATACATAAACATTAATTCAACAACATTAGATGTAACATACAACCCTAATGTGCAAAACGGATAAGAAAAAAAACTAAGAAGAAACAGTTATTTCAACAAAAACAAAAAAAACATAAAATGCAAAAAAAATGTAACGCAGGGAATTCTAGGAATGTCAGTTTACGGTTATTCACTGTAAATTTTATGTTCTTTTTCGCTTCTGAAAACGGTATACTGCTGTAAAATTACATGCAATGTCCAATACAGTTTTTCAACTGTCAAATGTACTTTAAAGTAAATATTTTAACTTGACATTATTGGAAAGTGTACTTTTTAAGGGTGTGTTAAGAAACACAGCCACGAACGAGGCTTTAACTCACTTAAGTGGCATTTTATGTCATCTGCAAGAACAGTTTTTCTTCATTTTTTTTTTTTTTAAATGTACTTTTAAGAGGTGAAGTACACTACAAGTGCACTTTCAAACCAATTAAGCACACTTCTTGTCTACAAGGGCAAATATCTGATATATTAGTCATATCAATAAAATCATTTGAGCTCCGGCTCAGCTTTGAACCGCTAAACAGTTTTCATTAGCTCAGCCTGGGCTAAATATCATAGTAGGAGCGTTATATGATTTGACAGAGATATCCACAATCATACAGTGACGTTCTTGATTGATGCGTGTTCGAGGCGTGAAGAAAAGCCTGTCTGACAGCTGACTAATTGCGTGTTTCTCCTTTCCAACAGTTCCAAAACTCGCACGTCTCTCTTTCGGCGGCTTCCCTCTGACTGACAGTCGGACGAGACGTCCGCCGCTCTCGCGCATCCTTTTAATGTTTGGGTTATTGCCTTGAGAATTTCTGCGAACGGCCCGCAACGCCATCTGCCATATCTCTTCATCAAATATCCTACAGGAGCTTGCAGATGGGAGGTTATCAAACCAGGAGTATGAGGCAATGTTAGACACAGTCAAACTATCCTAATACCCTGAGTAGCGATTTGTCAAAATGAATTGTGGTCAAGAATGCTATTAATAATTTGGAGGAAAAAAGCGTTCCTGTGTGAAAGCCCTCTGTATTCGTCTCCCTCTCTCTCTCTCTCTCTCTCTCAGTGTCTGAAATCCCCAGCAGGCACATCACAGGAGCCTGATAAATCACAGCCCAGGTGCTGCTCTAATTTGTCAAATTCTCTCACTGCAGTCGGTATTAACCTATCTGTCATTGCTTCGATCCCACCGGCCGACTTGGATGTTTTCACTCGTGTGCTTACTCATATTGCTGAGAGTATAGTTGTGTTTTGACATTGCTAAATGAGGAGCCTTGGGTGATTAAAGATTTCTTTTGAAGGCGCGAGTCACGAGAGCGTTTGTGAGAAGTGGCCTTCGGGGCAGTTTTGCGGATTGTGTTTAACCACGGGTCATTTTTGATGGAGAGCATCTGTATTGATTGAGGCATCGTGTGACGACTTCTTTGTCATTCGATCGTCGGGAGCCGAGGGCCTTCCTTCTGCTGCGTCGGCTTACGTGCGTCTGTGCTGTAAATCAGAATGTATGTAAATCTAAATATATTTCCTCGTAGACACCAGAAAGGCCAGTTGTTAAACCTGACATAACAGGCCTGATAGTTTACAAAGGAGCGTTTTATTGCGGATAAATCTACGTGACAGATGTATGTAGGTAAACCTGGAGTGATTAAATTTGACGGGGTAGGTGGTCCGTCTTACGCCAAAGAATGCAGACGTGTCATAACTGGCGGTTAAACCGTGGTACGTATTGCTGGATCAACGTGTATGATTGACTGTTTGTCAATGTACTAATGAAGTCTGGTGAATGATGTCGAGTCTTAAAGCCTCTGGCAGAAATGCTTCAAGAGCCCTGATTGTTCTGCAGTTTGATTTCTAACATCACTTTTCATTTACTTGAGCACTGTGCTGAGCATAAAATCTTCACCGCTTAAAAGAAACCAACTTCCTCTTTCGCACCACTCTCAAAAATTCAATGTACTTCCATTTACTTGGTTTCATGCAACTGCCGAGTCAAATCAGACATACTCTGAGTATTAAAATGTGATTATAAGGTCAAGCCACATTTATTTGTATGTCGCTTTTCACAATGCACATCCTTTCCACGCAGTTTTATAGAAAGTCATACTGGTGATGTCTATAATGTGTTATTACATAGCTTTAAATGTTATTTTGTTTTAAGTAAGAGTAAGCAGCTCTCAAAAAGTATTAAAGGAACAGCCGACAGCTGAAAATGCGCTCAAATTTAGGACATACGAAATGTAGATGATCATGTTTCTTCATCAGATTTAGAGAAATGTGTCATTGGATGGATCCTCTGCAGTGAATGGGTGCCGTCAGAATGAGAGTCCGAACAGCTGATGAAAACATCACAATAATCCACACCACTCCAGTCCATCAGTTAACATCTTGAGAAGACACAAGGTGAAACAAATCCATCAAGACATTTTTAACTAAAATATGAGTCCATAATCCATAATAACGCTTCCTCCAGTGACAAAGTGCTCTGGTGTGAATTAGGTGAGAAATCTGCACAGTTCAAGCACTGTTTACAAGCAAAAACAGCTCTAAACAAATATGTGGCTGGATATTTCAACGTTAAAGACAACAGGAGATGGACTATTATTATTATTATTATTATTATTATTGAACCTAAAAAATAGACCTTTTTTGATGCAAATCACCTGTCAACGTAAAAGCATGTGTAAATCATTGATTTTCAACTTTGTATGTTTAATCCAGAATTTAAGCAGGTTCCAGGCTTTGTCAAAACTTTAAGACAGAAATTACAGCTTTAAAAGAAAATACATTTTGTCAAAAGAAATATTCTGATATTCATTAATTCATTCATAAATAAATAAATGTATCACTGGATGAATCCTCTGCAGTGAATGGGTGCCGTCAGAATGAGAGTGTAAACAGCTGATAAACACATTAAAATAATCCACAAGTAATCTACATCACTCCAGTCCATCAGTGAAAATTTTGAGAAGACAAAGCTGAAACAAATCCATCATTAAGATATTTTTTTCCATAATCCATAATAACACTTCCTCCAGTGAAAATGTTGTCCGGTCTGAATCAGGAGAGAAATCTGCACAGATTACAAACCAAAACATTCCAAAATGTGAAAGACAACAGGAGATGGACTTTTTTTAAATTATTATTAAGCCTAAAAATCTGTCATTTTTTATGCCAATCACCTGTTATTGTAAACATCAATTCAGTTTCAGCATAAAAACATATGTAGAGTCATTGATTTTCAACTCTGTTTGTTTAATCCAGGAGAATTTAAGCAGGTTCCAGGCTTTGTCAAAACTTTAAAACAGAAGTTACGGCCTTAAAAGAAAAGTTCTATCAAATTGAAAATAATTGTTAGAAATGTTCTGATACTAATTCATTCATTCATTCATAAATAAATAAATAAATGGTTGACTATTTTTCAGTTCAACAGAAATATAGTTATGTTTGTTTGTTTGTTTTTAACAAATATATTTTCCACAACAATACATTATGTTCATTTTAATTCCATTGATTGCTCATCCAATCAAACAAATATCAAACTAAATGCAGTGATGATTAACAGATTCTGTTCTCCAGTTTGAGCAGAAGCTGATAATTGAGTCTGGTTTTCAGGTACTGTTCAGTATTTTGAAGGGAAGTTGGAATAAACTTTTAGTTTGGTGTTGATGGTTTTTTCTAATGAGACTGTAATGAGATTGTTAGATTATTTCAGTGAGAAAAGGATTTAATACAATTTTATTTCATCTTTTATTTCCATTTTTGACTCGCCGTCTGCCGCCATCTCTCTTTCTCACAAGCGTCTTTGTGCACATTTTCCCACAAAAGTACGAGCACACAAATTGCGTGTCAAATGTGCAGACAGACGCACAGACTGTTCAGTATCTCCCCAAAACACTCAATCAGTCAAAAGCTGCTTTCCGTAGTTCCATATCAAAGCCTTGCCCGTGCTTTCAGAGAAGAGCCGGTTGAGGCAGAATACGGGTTTGGTAAGTGCCATCGAGATGCTTAATGCATGCCTGCAGACAGTCTTTGGCTAGTTCAGCCGGCACGTTATCAGTGGAAGCCGGTAGATCCCCCTCCCCAAACACTAATTCCCAGCCTGGGCAGAGAGACCCTCGTCGACGAGCAAATGGATTTACTGCTGCCAGTCGCAGGCCCGGATCTGCATTGCAAAACACACATGTGCTGCAGAACACGGCTGGCCTGGCACGGCGGCGTCTGTTTGTGTTCGCGCCGTCGTATTCCTGCCATCGCTCACATGACTGCCATTCTCAGACTGGATCTGTCTGTCGCACAACTGACCAAAACAGACAACGGTTCTCGCAATTGCGCTGTGACTTTAAATATTTCTTCTTTTCCCCAAACCAGCCTCATATTCCGAGTCATATTGCCATATATGTTACCTACATGAATTTAAGTTTATAACCTATATAATATCCCCATAATAAAAATGAAAGTTGTATATGTACATACAGTCATATCTATATGATGATTTTTTTATATGGTATTATATGTAGCAACCATATATGTCAACTATATATATATATATATATATATGGAACTTTATAACAGCAACATACATACAGAAAAAATCTGTGTATATATGTTTGTTTGTTTTGTTTGTTTGTTTGTTTGTTTGTTTTTTATATATATCTGTCCTAAGATGTATTTTACATACATAGACATACATTTCCACTTCAAAGACAGTATATTTCATATATGGAAATTTGATATATGTACATATATTTAATTTGTATATAGGCTAATTAGACATTTATTTATTTATTTCCTGCTGAAGCACAAACTCTTGTTCGGTAGTTTGCACACTTTTGAATCAAACATTAATTTTCATAGTTTTAAAGTTTAATGTCATTGATTAGGTTTAGTTTAATTTTTATTACATTTATTAAAAATGTTTGTATCCATATTAATTAGGTGAATTGGTAATATGTATCATAGCTGCTATCATATGATATATTTTAACTCGTTGTTTTGACCAATCAGAATCCAGAACTATGTGTCTTAATGGCTTTTTTGCACTTCTGTGATGTGTATGTTAATATAAGCGTAATTTAGTCATGATTCTTTGACATTATTGTTTTTGACACATAATTCTTAAAATCTTCTTATGTGTAAGTTCTTCCAGCGGCTGTATGATGTTGAGATTCTGATGCTCGAGGAGAATTCACACCACATAAAAATAAGTATGCAAACATTTGAAAAAGATTACACAGGTTTGCCTCTCTTTGGGGAGTTATTTGCAAAAGTAATTTGCAAAAAAGGCCTAATATTACCTGGTTTGATGATGTTCAAAAGCTCAAAAGCATTAATGCATTCATCAGAATAACAACAGCAATTGCCAAAGGTTTTTTTTTTTTTGGAAAATATTTAAGCAAATGAGTGGGAAAAGACATTCAAATATTGGTTTTCCCCCACAAAATCTGTAATGTTTTGTTGCTGTTTGGATGTCATAAAACACCCTTCGATGAAGAAAATATTAGTTAATTTTGTGTGTGTGTGTGTGTGTGTGTGTGTGTGTGTGTGTTACATAATGTGAAGTGTAGTATTTTTTTATCAGCACCCTACAATTTTTTATTATTTTATTTTATTTTATTTTATTTTATTTTATTTTATTTTATTTTATTTTATTTTATTTTATTTTATTTTATTTTATCAGCACCCTAAAATTAGTAAGAAACAAATATTGGATTTCATTCAGCAGTATTTTGCAATTTGTGCCATTTTAGTTATTCATTTGTCTTGAAATACATGTTGGTGTGTGTTATGCAGCTTTTATTGAAATATATTAATTAAAATCCTAAACATCAACTGATTCTGTGAAGGCTTATGCTTCCATTCATTCATTCATTCATTCATTCATTCGTTTATTTATTTATTTATTTATTTATTTATTTATTTATTTGTGTGTGTGTGTGTGTGTGTGTGTGTGTGTGTCCTGTAGCAGTACAGTAGTTCAGCTACAGTATGTTATGAATATGTAGAGTAAGAACAAAGGCACCCTTCGTCTCATTTCTTTAATCTGCTGTGACAATGGATGAAGATTTCATTTGCACCTAATCAAATCCAGTAAGACATGCCCAGATGCATCCACCAATAACTGAGGTCATATGACAGAGAGGCCATGAGGCTAATTCCTGAGAGAGACGCCCTCACATCTCATAAACGTTAGGAAGTTCCCAGCATTCCCCTCTGGGCCCCAGCAGCTCCATTGAAATATTAAAGGCTTACATCTGCCATTATGCACATCATGCATTTGATTAAAACTGATGTGTGCACAATTAAGAGACCTGGCTGCAGTCCGTGTTAAACAAAAGAATCATTTAAAAAAAGTTTATCGTTTAAACAAATTCTGGAATCGCAAAACCTTAAATACTCCTGAAAACACTAGGAAACACTGACATGCATCACGGTCATCAGCAAACAGAGTCTTAGATCTGCTTTGCCTTCAGTTTATATATATATATATAAACAAAATAGAATTAAATGTATAAATTCATAGGTACCATTTTGTGCATGGCTTGTTCAACACTTTCTCACTTTCTCTAAATAAATAAATAATAAATAAAAAAAATAACTAAAGTCAACGCAAAATGCATTTGCAAAATACAAACTCAGAATTCTGACTCATAATTCTCTTCTTTCAGAATTATTTTACATCTCACCACTTAAAAAAAAAAAAACGATAAAATAAAATAAAACAATAAATAATAAAAAGGTTTGCAACTTTTTATCTCCCAATTCTTTTTATTTTATCATTAATATTATTTTCTTTTTGCAATTGTGAGTTTATATCTCATGACTAGAAGTTTATATTTTGCAATTCTGATTTGTTTTCTCAGAATTTCGAGGGGGAAAAAAGATAAAAAGTTGTGAATTCCCTCATTCATCCATTCATTCATTCCTTTTATATTAACATTTGCGTGTTAATATAAATGTAACTTAAAATTAAGAAATAATTTCAAAATAAAAGAAGCAGGTTCACAAACTACCTCAGTTTCTTAATTTAACTCGCTGACAGGCCTCAGTTGTTTGAGGAAACACCTCTGTGTCTGTATCAGGCTAATCTTAAGTTGTTCTTAACACCGCTAACTGCTCTGCTGCTAAATGTGGTCCTGCATGTTTTATTCCTGTCCATGATGAGAGACACTTCTGTTTTCCAGTCTGAAGTGCTTGTGTGATTGCTGTTTGCCACTGTTGCTTGTGCTAAACAGAAACGTCATCTGAGAAAGATGCTCAGTTCACTCAACAGTCATCGGGGTAACTCCACTGGACAGCTGTTTTCTAGGGACGCAAGTGTCCAACTTGAATATGGAAAGACAGATATCTGTGTGCTCAGCTCATGGGTCATTATAGTGAGCTGCAGGAACGACATACTTTTGTAAGCCAAAACCCAGAAACTAACTCATATTATAGCACTTCCGTTCAATGTTTTTGTTTAAATGCCCAAAATAAGGTGACGTTTGTTTATAGTCTACATTTAGCTTTTTCCTTCTGCCGATCGTAATTAGTGTTCAAAATCAGGTTTGTGTTAATTGGTGAATCTTGAATAAAATGTGTAAAAATCATAAACTTTTGTTGGCCTTTAGAAGTTAGAAAATACGTGAACCAGGGTGACGCTAACTTACGGTTTTTGGCCTACAAAAATATGTCATCGCTGCGTCACTGCTGGAATACTGCATTCTGATTGGTCAATCAAGACAATGAGGAAAATGCATATTGGAAATGTCATGCCTTCCTTAGTCATCAAAAATGGACATTTATTTATTTATTTTAATGTGTAGTGCAACCCCAATATTTACAGGATTTATAAACCTGTCATGTTTTCATTGAATAAAATATTCAGAAATAGAAGAGCACATATTTCATAACTGAAATGCATTGTAGAGCAACAAAGATGCAATGATAAACAAGTCAGAAGAACATGCTTTAAAAACCTTGAGACGTGAGCACTGGAATGGGAAAAATAATGCACGTTCTTAAGGCACGTTTTTCTAAACTTATTTTAACTCGATCGCCACATTCAGAATGATGTGTCATATGTGAGAAGATGCGAAAGACGCAAGATGTGAGTAAAGCGGTCAAACACGACCATCTAGGAAGTGTTTGTATAGAAAAACACATTCTGTGTGAATGACCCCTTATACAGAGGCGCTATAATGCCAGCAATGTTTGAATGTACAACCATGTGTTTGTGTCGCTGTGTGTGTTCATATCATTGGGAACTATACAGTGGAATGAGACACAGCCTTGTCCAAATGTGATTGTCCAACTCTTGCTCTTCCGACTGAACTATTTCACTACTGATGTCCTCAGAGTGCATCCGACTCCCAAACCGGCTCCACATTTGCGTGCGTGCGCGTCTTTGCCGATTTGGCTGAGCGCGCCGTGAAGACAGAATCCTTTTGTAGCTTTTTGAGACTCACATTTCAGCTCCACAATAGATACAGATCACAAAACTGAAATATGAATGAGGATAAAAGATGTGTTTGGAGAGCAGCCACCGGGTGAGAGCGCGGTCACGGGCGCCAGAAACAGCCCCGATCCAGAGCTCCTTTAAAGCCCACAGTAGCTGCGACTGCACGGCTGGCCTTCAGCGAAAGCGTTCCCGAATTCAGCCGCGTTCCCGAGCCGTCCCGCCGCAGACGGAGCGCCAGCAGAGCCCGGAGTCAGGAGGGGTTATTTCGCCCAGGTGAAACTGCGCTGACAAGCTTTTAATTAAAGTTTTCCCACAATCCCCTGCCGCCCCGTGCCCCGGGAGCACATTCCACATTCTGTGTGGCCCTTGCCAAGCGACTGAAAGTCAAAAAGGAAGTGTTTTATTTTCCAAATCCCTTGCAGACAGCAATAGGACACTGTGTTATACAATCTGTTTAGTTTCTTTAGTGTGCTGTGAGGCAGAATGGGCACGCATGAAGTGGTGTTTATAGCAATAATTAAACACATCTGCCGTCAGAGGGTGGGAGAAACGCCCGGGCCCGTACGGCTCTCTTACCCCTGGGCCCGTGGCGGCCCGATCTGCCGCTAGCGTGTGTGTCTTTATTACTAAAACAGGTGTGGTGTATCAAGGCCAAGGGCAGCGAGTCGAGAGACATGCAAATACACACGTGAAGGAGAGCACGGGACGGCCCGCGAAAGTGTTTTATCGTGATCTTCGCCTTGTCATAATTGTATGTTTCATGAGGCGTGCGTGATACAGGACGCAGAGCGGGAGTGAAACCCTACACGCCGACCCCAGTGCAGCGTTGTCATTTCAGCTGTGCAGTTCATTCATACTTCGCTTTCTGAAGGAGGCGCATGTGTTCTTTCACTTTCAGATACTGCACAGAGGGGGCAGTGCAACACAAACCTTCGCTGCGGTGTGGAAACGGCCCGTTTGCTTCATCTGCTGGGTTTACAGAAGGCTGTGGACGATCTTAAAACTTTTAACCCCAACCTTCGAACAGGTCTTATTCAATAGTTCAACCAAAATGTGAATTCTGTTATCCTTTACTCACCCTCATGGTGTTCTCGCCCACTGATTTTCGACATAATGTTTACGTTTTCAATATATGATTTATACTCCAAAAAATGTCAGAAAGGGCATCATAAAAGTGGTAACCATAAAGTACGTCTGTGTGACTACATTTATGAGGCTCTTTGTCAAAAATAATTTATGAGGAGAAATAAAATCTTTGGTTTGAATTAATCCTGTAAAGTAGTAGTAGATGTAAACACAGACACGTCTTAAAACTGGGGGAGTAGTTGATGACACACATCAAGCGATTTTAAGATTTGAATTACTAACGTTTGCTATTTAAATGATATTTAAATAAACACTAGTATTTATCTTTATTCATAATTATACCTTCACGCTGTCATTTCCTTGACCTCTTAATTATCAACTTTTTAACAGCTGACTATTTTTCACTTAAGACAACTGGTCGTATCTTCATTAATGCTTACTTTTGACTTAGACCATTACAAACCTTTGAACAAAATATTATCTAAATCCCTTAATAACTGTTGAGCATCAGAGTTTTTCAGAATTTTCACCTTTGACATCTGATCATATTGTCATGAATACCTTAGAACAAAACCAAGTATATTTAAAAATATCTTAGAATAATAGAATGAAATCAACAAATATCTTAATAAGGCAAAACTGACAAATATTTAAATCTCTTAATACAGCAAAACCAACCGATATTTTAACCTCTTATTTAAACCAACCAGATCTTTGAACAGAACAAAACTGACTGATTTTTTAAAAATTTCTAAACAGAACAAACCAAACAACTTTTTTAAATTTCTAAACATAACAAAACCGACCAATATTTAAAATTCTAAACAGAACAAAATCAACCGATATTTAAATTTCTAAACAGAACAAAACTGACAGTTTTTTTCTTTTAATTTCTAAGCAGAACAAAATCGACCAATATTTACATTTCTAAACAGAACAAAACCGAGTGATTTTTAAAAAAAAAAAATTAAAAAGCAACCAACTTTTTAAAATTTCTAAACAGAACAAAACCGACCGAAATGTAAAATTTTTAAACAGAATAAAACAGACTGATTTTTAAATTTCTAAACAGAACAAAACCAACCGATATTTAAATTTCTAAATGGAACAAAAAACGACCGATATTTAAATTTCTAAATGGAACAAAAAATGACTGATTT
>JAHKKF010503529.1:0-36792 GCA_019740295.1 Labeo calbasu
TCACCAGAAAAGGGTGTTTAATTGTATCCAAAGCAACATATAAAATGTAGTCAGTCTCACATATTTCCAGTGAGCCTGCGCTGATAATAATGTGAATTAATATAATGAATTTGTAATCATTTTCAGTGGTTTCTCTGGAGCCAGTAAGTCACCACATCATGTTTAATCTCATTGTGAATCCATATTTAATGCAGTCTAGGTCATATTTTATTTTACCTTGCATGGTTTTGTTCATAGTTTTGAGGATGAGAGGATGTCACACATTCATGTTGGCATTTGTGTAATTTGGCTAGCTTCTACCAAGAAGAATTTCCAAATACCATAGAGTTGGATGGGATGCATGGCCTTGGATGTTAAAAACAAAAGATTTGGAAAGCATTTATCTCTCTTTTAAAAGTAAACATGTTAATTAAAAAAAAAGTAAGCTTGTTTATTTTGCAAGCCCAATTATGCATAAGTATACAGTTTTATAGATTCATCAAGACTGAGACATCTTAGTCTTCTAAGCTGAAACCATGCTGGTTCTGGACAAAGCATGTAAAAGCACTTCAGAAGTAGGGATGTCACAATACTCAAAATATCAAACCGTTCGGTTTGACATCAACAATAAGCGCTTGTGAATTGCGGTTTTTCGGTTTTGCATTTAAATAATTTCAAAATTTGCTGTGTGTGTGCCCGTGATTTCATGCTGAGACGAGGAAACGCCTCCCCGTTTGAAAAAGCAACACTGAAGAGCATCTTCCCATCTAATGAAATACAATGATAAGCCTTTCTAAACTTGTTGTCCAACAAAAGAGAACATTATAACTTATTTTTACTTCACAGCATCAGTCGAGCATTTGAAATAACTTCCTTTTGTGATCAGATGTGGCTTCTTATCATAGAATGAAGCAGACAATAAATTCTATACTGTATGTCGATTAGCAATGGCTTACAAATATACCTAATCATTATGAAAATACCAGAGATGGTTTGAAGAACACAGATAAATCATATATTATTGCAGACGAGTGTTTATTGTCCTTACATTTCATCATTCAAAACGTTTAACGTTATATCTTGTTTCCATTCAGTTACAGGAATAGTGATGCCTTTATCCATATTAGAGATTTCCTGGCTGGAACGTCATCAGTGTTATCTCTTTGACGCATATGTGGATTTTCTGCACGAGGGCGCCCTGTGGCGTCCAGTATGAATGAAAGCATCCTATTTTACGTAAAAATCGGAACAATAATACCTCTCTCAAAAGAAATATTAAGCAGACATATAATAATCCAGGCTTTTTCCAGTGTACAGAGGTTTACAGGAGTAAAAACTAAGGTACGTATTGAACCGTGGACTAACTGTATTGTTACTGTATTGTTGCATCCCTATTCAGAAGCACTGCTGCGAGTGGTTAGTTGCAGAAAACGATTATCACACATAGCTGTGTTACTCCTTCCAAAAACCCAGTCCCCGAGGCATTCTGTACACACCTCTCAAAGCATGAAAAACATGACCAAATCAATAGATGAATTATCCATCAATCATCCAGCTGTCAAATCCATGTTAGACGCTGTCAGTATTTTTCACTGCGATCAGCCGGTAGTCTTCTCGCATGAAAAGACACACGTGTGTTCAGCGAAAATGTGAATGCAGGGCTTGTGGGATCATAACAGAGCGTAAATCTCTAGAAAGCTTTCAGCCATTCGTTTCCATCAGGCCTGGCGGAGTGTGTCTACACTAGAGTCAAGAGCGTGAGCAATGGTTTGCTATTCCCTGAAGCAAATGCCATTATAACTCCACAGCATGTCTTGAACAGACCTAAGTCTACTACAGTGAAGGAGAGTTACTAAGGGCAGTTTCAATCATCTGAAATTTCAGGAAAAAAGAAGAGACGCTTATGTAAATGATTCAAAGGATAATAGAAAAAGCTTTTGAAACATTTCTAATAAACGTTCTTTAATAATTCTAGGGGGCATTCTAGGGGGACTAATGGTTAGGGACTCGGGTTTGTAACCAAAAGGTTGTGGGTTTGAGTCCCAGGTCCGGCTGGGATTGAATACCACCCTCAATACCACGACTGAGGCGAGTCCCTTGAGCAAGGCACCGAACCCCCAACTGCTCCCCGGGCACTGCAGCAATAGCAGTATGGCTGCCCACTGCGCCGGGTGTGTGTTCACGGTGTGTGTGTGTGCATGTTTGTTCACTACTTGCACTTGGATGGGTTAAATGCAGAGCACAAATGCCGAGTACATGTCACCATACTTGGCTACATGTCACGTCCTTTCCTTTCCTTCCTTTCCTTAATAAAAGTTATCTTGAGGTCAGCTTAATGATTTATCAAACAATGCTTTGTTCTCTACCCTTTTAGGAAGAAAGAGGTTTTTGATCTTAACATTAAACAGCAGATTAGATCTAAAGAACTCTAAATTAACTCAAATGGACATTACTAAAATTGCAATTTAGGAAAAGTACACTATACATATCAAAATTATAATAGAGATTTCATAAACAACTGTTTGTCTACAGAATAATGATTATTACAAATATTTAGAATATCTTAGCAACTACAATATTGATTTATTTTTGCACTCACAACTTTAAATTTGTTGCTGTACTAATGACGCTGCAATTATGCTGTCAGTGACAACTCAAAAATCCTCTAAAGACATTATTACCCCTGAAAATGAAGGACAGTTAAGCACAGTGCTCAATTCCCTCGACTTCTTTCAAATTCCTCTCTAGACCATGAGGTTTTGCAGCGTCCCGGTCCGCAGTATATCTGTGCATCACAGTGAACTCTGGGGAGATTCATATCCTTTCTTCTCAGAAGGCAGCGTCAGAATCAATCAGGGAGAAGGTGGCGTTGCACACTGGGAATGCAGATTGCCAGAGGGTACTCACATAAAACTACTCTTAGAAAACTTTGGGCTGTAGGGAGAGGATACACCCTGAGGATGTTTAAAAGTTATCAACTACTGAGTTGCATAATAATGCTGCAAGTAAGGGGAAAACTGGAATTGATAATCTCAACACGACCATGTGTGGCCTTACTGTTGACGCATCTCCTCCGGCACGTTGACCTCTGCGTTTTTCCACCTTTGACGTACATGTACAAGCAGCAGCTGTGCAAACGCTTTACTATCGTTTGCGCATAAGGAATAATTTCTTGCAACCCAAAGCACTTATATTTAAAAAAAAGAGCTGCCCGGCACAGAGTTTTACATTACTTTTGATTAAAATTTTCAAATATTATTGCTCCTTAGCTATTGCTTTATGAGATAGCAAAGTGTGTTTACAATATTCAGTTCTCCTGCAGAATATTCCCATTCAACCCCGAAGTGATAACTTTTTATTGCTAGTCTATTCGGCGCATGATTTTTTAAAACCAACAAAATTGCTTTTTGTATGTACAAATCATTTTATTCATATGATATTACTTCCACTAAAATGAATGTTTGCATTTATTAGATAACAATATTACGATATTATGCAACCAAAGTAGATGGTCAAGTAACTATCTCTTTATACTGAATTATAAATGGTCAGTGATTTCTCATATTCTGCATGTTATCAGTTCATAGTCAGTATGACTTTTATGGTATTTTTGTTCTTTTTAGAGCTTGACAGACACTATGTATTAGCACTGTTCAAAAATATCTTCTGTTTCATACTTTTCTGGGCCTCAGTTTGTGTTATGAAGTTGAACAAAGGTCTTATAGGTTTTGAACGATATGAGGGTAAGTAATTAATTTTTGGGTAAACTATCCCTTTAAGTGCACATTATTTCCTTAATTCTGACTGGACACCAGTAAACCACATGACACATGAGATATGAGTGTTGCTGAATTATTCAGAACTCTAAAAAATGCTGGGTTATTTTTTTTTTTAGCCCAAATGCTAGGTTTAGCCCATTGGGTCATTTTATTGGGTTGTTTTTAATATTTTTACCCAGGTGCTTGGTTATTTTTTTTAACCCAAATGCTGGCTTCAACTTGTTGGGTCATTTTAAAAAAAATTTACCCAGGTGCTGGGTAGTTTTTCTGTAACTTTCTATAAGTTGCTGGGGGTTTTTTTCTAACTAACCGCTGGGTTAAGCCAATCTCTGATGAAACAACACTGCTGCTGAGTTACAGTCCGAGTGCGAGCTTTTTGAGTCCTCTACAGGAGAGAGCAGTTCTCAGCGCTGCTGATTTGGATGATTTTTGTATGGAAACGCCTTTTGCTTTGCAAAACATAAGTGGACTTTATTCGTTATAGTACTGAGTTTAAATTAATTTGATTTTAAGATATGTTCTTTAATTTCAGTACTGTTTGTTTATGGGCAGGTTTTAGAGTCAGTCAGGGCACCTTTCGGCCACGAGTGAAATGTGAGGCCACGGTCTAAAGTTCTCAGGTACCCCGGCAAACAGCAACCCTTCACCGGCTCAAATTTCGTCGACACACCGGCACGAGAATTAGCGCTATTTCTGTAAAAAGCGATTACAGAGAACGGTTGAATACACTAAAATTAAAATGCTACGTTTAAATGTTACATTTTTAAACAAGTTAAACAAGTTTAAATGTATGTAATATTGCAAATTATGCTGTATTCACATATTCAATATGTCTTGTATTTTGTCCATGTGTTGTTGCTTAATAATAATTGTTAATCTTTTAATTATTGCTGTTGCCTCTAGTAATTCTATGTTTTTTGTAAGTTCCAGTCCATTTTAAGCCAGCAATATAATAATTTTTAAACAATAATTGACTTAAATAAAATAACCCAGCATGTTTGGTAAAAACATTTAACCCAACCAGCTGGGTCAAAATAGCCCAGCATGTGTTCTGTCCAATATTTACCCAGCACTGGGTTGCCAAATAACCCAAGTTGGGTTGTTTTTAACCCAGCATTTTTTAGAGTGCACTGTCTCCTATATACAACATATAAGTGCTTCGAGAAGAGCCAATTATAGTAGCCACATCCCTCTACTTGAGTTATCAGTGAACACTAGAATGGTTTATAGAAAATAAAGAATTAAAAAAAAAAAAAAAAAAAAAACAGACATGGCAACAAGAGAGTTTAGCAAAAAAGGGTTCAAAGAAACAGCTAGAAGCAGCTGAATCCAAAAGATTAGCCCCAAAGCCAATTACTAAATTATATACCAAATTACTAAATAAACAAATGCTTTGCAGTGAAGAACACTGGATGGAGATAGAACAGACAATGCTAGTTGTCATTTATCTCTTTTATATCCAAAATGACTCATGGCATTCTGGACTGGAGGTTAAGTATGCTACATTACACAGTGGAACAATGGTGACTGAGCAGGATTGTGTATTTTAGTAACCCTACCGTCAACTACTGTATCAGAAGCACAATTCTTTATCTATTATGCTTTCAGCCGCCTGGAACCAATGTTTTTCAAAGACATTTGCAGTACTAAGTCATCTTTACAGAAATAGAGAGTAAATAATAACAGAATTGCTCATTGGCTCAAAAGCTTGTGTTGAGCCAAGAGTCAAATGCCAAATTAAGTATGCTGCAAAATTCTTCAATGCTTGCAATGTAATATATAACACATTTAAATATAAATGTTAAATCTAAACTAATAAAATATTTCTCAAATATGCAAATATGTGATACATCAAGTAAGGCTTGTGTTGTGCTAAAAATTTGTCACATTCTTTAAATGCTTCAATTTACATTTAGTGTTTACAATTTAATAAATACTACACTTAAATCTAAATTAAATTTAGATAATTATTTAAATTATTAGATTATTTTTTTAAATAATTAAATATTTCTCTAATATGAAAATGTGTGATACCTCTGGTTGGTGTAAACCAGAAAAGTAGCTACATATTTGCATATTAGCCACATATTAAAGTTTAAGGTTTAAGTTTATATTTATTTATTCACTTCCAGCAGAGTCACAAGCAGTGTTGGGGATAGTTACTTTTAAATGTAATGCATTACAATTTTGCGTTACTCCCTGATAAAGTAATTACGTTACTTAGTTACTTTTTATGGAAAGTAATGTGTTACGTTACTTTTTGCTTATTAGTATGGTTGAATTGCATCATCAAATGTCAGCACCAAAGACACTGGTTAATAAAATGGGATTAAATACATAAAGGATATTTGTTTTATTTGACTTATTTAAGCATTGCAGGGTTGAGTTTGCATTTCACTGTTTTTATTAATTTTGAGGAACACTGAATCTGTTTTTTTTGTGAGTGAGATGAATTAATGCATGTTCACATTTAGTCTAGAATACAGTAACATCATGTTTACTCCCAATTTCCTGACAGAAGACTTGTCAATCAATAAATGGGGAAAAAAATAACTTGCGTTACTTGTAATGCGTTACCCCCAGCACTGGTCACAAGTCTGAATATTAAATAAAATCAGTAGGGCTGCCCACTAATTGTCAACTAACCATTAGTTGATGAGAAGAAGCTTGGTTGACCAAAATTGTATTTGTCACAGAAAAAAATCCACAGGAAGTAGCAAAGTCACACACTCTGTGACAACAGATCGTTAACGGCTGGGCTATGTGGTAATATAGTACATCTGGCAGGACATCCCAACACTCTCCGACCTCAAATATGGCTTTTCATCTAAAAGATGTATGTAGTAGCAACTTTACATGGCAGCTCAGTCTAATATTAATCTAGAAAAATGTGCGCTATTTAAGTGTCTGTGTGGCGTGTGGAAGCTGTATGACAGATGGAGGCGCTGGTGTGGTCACTTGCTCCGTCATTTTTGGTCATGCAAATAAAAGTAACACAACAATGTTGCGCTTTTGTAAAATAATTAAAGCAAACAAGATGCGCTTTCTGCCATCTCTGTCTCTGTGAAAATTTCAAAACTCCATATATACCTGCCTTACAGACATGGAGAGTGAAATGTCTTTTATATGAACTAATTCAAATAGAAAACAAATATTCTCAGATAATGCAATCCGTATGAAACATGCATACAAGCGCATCACTACAGCAGAGATGAGTCAGTGTCACCGACTTCATCTCTCAAGCCAAAAACAAAGAAAGAGCTAGTTTATCAATAAATTATTAAAATGTTAATGCAGTCTCCTTGCAGTTTTTCCCTGACACATGCATCATTACTATATCTGCCGGTGTGCTGTGGCAAGTTTTTTTTTTTTTTTTTTTTTGCGTGTGCTTGAGCACTTATTAGGCTATGCAGGCAATTAAAGGCTCATTATTATGATTTATATGGTTTATTAATAAACGTGCGACTAATAGTTGACTAATGCTTAAAATGAATGACTACTAGTCGACCAGAAAAATTTTTAGTCAAGGGCAGCCCTAAGAATCAGAGAGTGTCAACTAAATCTAAAGCCCTTCAAAAAAATCAAAATGAACAATAACTATCCCAGACATGGAGTACTTCATAGTTTACTTTGACATCAATACTACAAAAAATAAGCGGTAAGCTATTTTCCGGACTAGTGGTTTAAAGAGTTATATCAACTCCGCTTCCCTTGACATTGCAGTGAATCAAACACATCCTGTACAGCAGGTAACTACATGCTGAGTAATTTAGTTGTGAAAGGTGACATGTTTATTTGCTGAAACAAGTCTTGGACGCTTCTTTAAAAATGACAAGCGTGGGGTTTGTGATATATCAAAGCCTGCTGCACTGTTTTCTGACAAACACAACTCAGGAACTCTTCAAAAAGACTCCAGCTGACACAGGAGATTTGATGCACATCCCACCATTGTTCGAGCATCAGTACAATATCAGTGAACTCTCACTGGCTAGAATTAAAAACTCAAGGTGGGATATTTTATGTGATTATTTATTAGTTTTTCAACACCCCCGGAGGTTCTCAAAACTCAGTTTGGGAAACGCTGGCTGAGGAAAAGTCACACTGCTTAACCCAAGAACTAAATAAATAAAAGACACAATACATTAATTTGTGGATGATTTCTCACCTTCACCAGCAGACCTGCCAACCAGAGAAAGATACGAGAGAAAATGAGCCTGTGTTCTTGTCTTAAGCAAGACAATTTTCGACCTGTTCGACCCAAGATCCCAGGGTGGCAGATCTGATGAAGAGGCCACAGTCATCAGTGGGATGAATGGCAGTCATCATCATTAATGGTAAGCTGTCAAAAGCCGTGTCCAAAAGCTGGAAAGCGCTGCCTCAGGATATATGAAGCAATCAAGACAGTCCAAAACCAATGTTTGCTTAGCATCTTGTCTACTTCATCAGACTTGACATTATGATGCTCTATAATATTTTTGGTCCATTTTCCAGGGAAAAAAAAAATCACTTTAATTTTTAAAATGTTCACATCTTTTTGGACTACACCAGCTTATACAGTAGATGAGGTCAAAAGTTTACATCCCCCTTTCAGAATATGCAAACTATTAATTATTTTATCAAAATAAGAGGGATCATACAAAATCCATGTTATTGTTTATTTAGTACTGACCTGAATAAGATATTTCACATAAAAGACGTTTACATACAGTCCACAAGAGAAGAAAATAGTTGAATTTACAAAATTGACCCGGTTCAAAAGTTTACATCCCCTTGACTCGTAATACTGTGTAGTTACCTGAATGATCCACAGCTGTGTCTTTTTTACTGATAGTTGTTCATGAGTCACTTGTTTGTCCTGAACAGTTAAAAATATTATTTCGTTTTCCAGCATTTTTGTGTATTTTAACCCTTTCCAACAATGACTGTATGATTTTAAGATCCATCTTTTCGGGGGGTGAAAACTTTTGGTGTTTGAACATCAGGGTAAATGTAACTAATTTTATCTTCTGGAAAACATGTAACTATCTTCTGTAGCCTCTGAAGGGCAGTACTAAATGAAAAAAAAAAAGATATTTAGGCAAAATAAGAAAAAATGTACACATCTCCATTCTGTTCAAAATATTTCACACCCAATTTTTCCCTCTATCTTTCTGCACATCACAATCTGTGTATCGAATGCACTTTTGACCAATTACGTAAGACCATTAGATTAAGACAATTAGCAGTTATAGAGCTCAGGAGGTTTGAGAGAGGGTACAAAAATAGAAGGTGAAAACAGAAAGAGATTTCAGGCAAGAGCTGATGAACAGATTCCCAAAATAACAGGACTTATGCTCTGCTGTCTAACCACGAAAAGCTTAAGGCATCTGATTTACTAGCCAGATCAGTTCAACAGTTAGCTCTAGCCAAGATTGTGTTTTAGGGGACAAGCCGGAGAGGATCAATTTATGGTCATATCGTGGGGCGGGTTTTAAGGGCCACAGTCCAGGGCCCGTTAGTAATGGGATCTCAATCTCTGCCTCTCAGGAAAAACAGCCCGCTCTTACTCTATTACTGGGATAACGAGCAACTCTTTTCCATCTGAGTGCAGCTGAATGGTGGTTGTATGTCAGACTCATCCTGCCTAATGTAAAATTCCCCAGGATGATATTGATTTTAGGGGGGGTGTGAGACAACATGCCCTGTCTGTCTGATGAAGAAACCTCTAGAACTGGACAGCAGTGATTGCTGTTCGAGGTGACTTTACCGGCACGAGGCTGTTTCCATTTGTCAAATGACAATGATTTTGCGGTTTTCTCTGACATTTTATGCCATGTTCAATTCAGTTCAATTTATGTGCGTAGTATAGCACTTACAGAACGTACATATTGTTCAAAAGCAGCTTTAAAAAGTAGTGCATTACAAACTACATTTCGGTTGCGTTGCTGTCTATGCAGGGTCAGAAAGCTTTCAGATTTCCTTAAAAATATCCTAACAAAGTTCTTACAAGTTGGGAATGACAAGACGGTGAGTAATTAATGACAAAATTTCATTTTTGGGTGAACTAATTCTTTAATACTGAAGTAATTTCAGATGGCCAACGGCTAGGTACTAATATAAGCTATACTGTTATGCCAAGTAGTCATAGTCTTCTCAAAACAAAAAGTTTAAGATGAACTGCTCTCACCCTTATCATGAAGCCAGGCCAAATTCCTGGTGCTGTGAGGGCAACTGCTTGTCATAGGAGAAAATAACCCCACCGTGGAGAAATACAGAATAGCTCAAGAACAAACCCCCCTGCAGTAAGGATAATTACAATGGAGCTGTACGTGCATGAAATGTCATCACGCCTCTGAAAGAATGATGGCTATAATTACTCAACCCACAAACAAACAAAGCCCAAAAGGAATTAAAATGCTCAAAGGAAGGCCGGTAAACAATGGAGATGGGAGATATGAAGTCAAGCCACAGACCACAGAAGTGTTTTTAAAGGGCTGAGCAAGAAGTCCATGAGACACAAGCTATCCAGTTTAACATCAGACGCTCCTATTATGTGCATCTTGCAATTAAGGATTTCGGTCAATTGAATTTTAATCAAATTAACTGCAGGATTTGCTGATTAAATTAACTGAGCAAATTGCAATTAAATCACATATATCAACATTTGCTTTGAAAAGTCATATAACGTTATTGAACATATCTCTATCACCAGCCTGTAATCCATATATGTCTCCATGACAAAGAAAGCCTTTTAAAAGGTCTGAAGATAATCGGTGTAAGATCAAATTTTCATTACAGGCAGCAGTTCACATTTTGCTGCATTGAGAGCATTCATTAGCAAAACTACACATATTACTTAGCTTAATTAAATATAACGTGTCATTCTTCATACTAATGCTTCAATTTACAATAATGTATTTGGTGTGGAGGATGAACATCTGGCCATTAGTAAGTTTGGCTGAAAATCAATTACTGCTTGCAAGAGCAAGCCATGGCCTTCCCATGATGTGCTGTGTTTAGAAGATTCCCAAAGGGCCTGTATACACACAGGAGAACACAAATCCATCAAACTTTCAGCCTTCTGTTTTAGAAAGGCGTTTCAATCAGATATTGCGCTTGAAAACTACAAAGGGTGGAATCGACTAAAAATAATTTGCCGATAAAGATAAGCAGTAAAACATATGATTTTTTTTCCTGATAACTAATAATATAGGTATGTACTATCATATGGTGTATGTATTATATATTAAAATATGTTTATATATTAATTATATATTTATACTGCCATTCAAAAGTTTTTTAATGCTTTTTAAAGATGTCTCTTATGCTCTTCAAAGTTCTATTTATTTGATCAAAAATACTGAAAAAAGTACTATGAAATATTATCGCAATTTAAAATAACAGTTTTCTAGTTTAATATACTTTGAAATATCATTTATTTTCATGATGCAAAGCTGAATTTTCATCAGTCATTACTCCAGTTTTCAGTGTCACATGATCCTTTAGAAATCATTCTAATGCCGATTTATTATAAATGTTGGAAACAGTTTTGGAATTTTTTGGAACCTGTGATAGTTTTTTTTCAGGATTCATTGATGAATAAAAAGTTTAAAAGAACAGCGTTTATTTAAAATATAAATCTTTTCTAACAATATTAGTCTTTACGATCACTTTTTAACACATCCTTGCTGAAGAAAAGTATTAATTTCTTTCAAAGAAAAAAAAAATAAAATTTACTAACCCCACACTCTGAATGGTATTGTATATTGTTACAAAATATTCATATTTTAATAAAGGCTGTTTTTAATGTTTTACTCAAAGAATCCTGAAAAAGTATCACAGATAATAAATCAGCATATTAGAATGATTTCTGAAGGATCATTTGACAATGAAAACTGGAGTAATGATGCTGAAAATTCAGCTCTGCGTCACAGGAATAACTTATATTTTAAAGTATATTAAAATAGAAAACCACTATTTTAAATTGCAAAAATATTTCACAATATTACTGTTTTTTTCTGTATTTTTAATCAAATAAACGCAGGCTTGGTGAGTAGAAAAGAATTTTTTAAAAAGCATACTGCTCCAAAACTTTTAAACAGCAGTTACCCTAAATTTCCAATATTTTACCAAAATGCTTGATACATAATGTTTGGGGAAAACATATTTGTCCTGAATAGGTAAGTAAATTAATAAGTAAACTAATGACCTACCATTTCAAAAAGAAAATGAATAAAGTTACATCTAAGAATCTCATCTAGAACCCCCTTTTTTGTTTAAGGAGACTGATATAGGATTTTTTCTCCCTTTCGCGAGGCATTTAGCATGTTAAATTTCATTATATATGAGGCGAATATTAATCTCTAATACTAATTTTGTCTTTCCCTGACTCTTGTGTTTGCCCATTGTAATTTGATCCTGGTCTATTAACAGGTTCAATGAAGACTGCTTATGAATTGTTTAACATCCCGAAATTAAAAAGATGACTGCCTTGTAAAAATACCACAGTTGGAGACCGAGCCAGACTGTACATTACCACTGTGGGAATCAGACAAAAGGATCACTCATCCGTCGATTGATACAGCACAATAGACAGAGATAGCAATTAATCTGTGCAATTTTGAAATGTGACATCATTGTCCAGATGACAAAAACCGGGGGTCTAATGCATTACAGGTGTTCACAGGAAAGTGCATTTAAATGCAAATATCCTCTCCAACCCAAACGCTGAAACAAACGGTGGCGGATTGACACAGGTGTTGCAGGAATGTTTCAGACACTAAATTGAAAGCTTCCATCTGGCCTCGTGCAGGAGTCTTTGTGGCTATTCATTCATGTGCTTTTCCAGTATAAAGCCCTACAACTGCAGGCCTAAATCTCATGATGGGATGAGTGAGGATGTCAGGGGGCTTAGCAAAGTGTCCTGTTCAGGGACACAATAATCAGTATAATCAGGACTGCATTTAATAAAATACTATAAAACTACATTTAATTTTTTTTTTTTTTTAAATCTTCTTTTGTGTTCCACATACAGTAGAAAGAAAGTGATACTAGTTGGAACAACATGAGGGTGAGTAAAGGATGACAGAATTTCTTTTTTGACTAAACTCTAAAAGCATACTTCACCCAAAAATGAAAATCGCTGAACATTTACCAGCAAATGTAGTTAGATGAGTTTGTTTCTTTATCAGAACAGATTTAGAAGTATGCATTTTGAAGCAAAGGGCTGCGTATTTATAGGAAATAATTCCATCATTGAGGTGTTTTTAATTTAAAGTCCATAATCAATAATAATACTTGATCAAATAAAAAAATCCATCCCATGTTGTCCTCTCACATCAAAAGTCACTGTCATTTTGGTTTAGAAGTATTTTTGGACTGTTTCTGCTTGATCTGTGCATATGTCTCTCCTGATTCAGACAAGACAACTTTTTCACTGAAGAAGCAATATGATGGAGGACTCCTAATGATGGATTTGATTTTTCAAACAAGCAGCTTTTCACTTAACTGTGGATTACTTGTGAATTATTGTGATGATTTTATCAGCTGTTTGGACTCTCATTCTAACGGCACCTATTCACTGCAGAGGATCCATTGGTGAGTGATTTAATCAAGTATAGTAATGCTAAAAGTCTTCAGATCTGTCCGAAACAAACTCATCTCCATCCTGGATGGCCTGAAGGTAAGCAAATGTTCACTTTGGGGTGAACTATTCCTTTAAGGTCCTAGTTCACATCTAATTTTTACATTTTTACCAGTAATTGTTCAGGCTTTGTTAACCAAATGTTGGAAGGGAAAAGAAACAAATTTCAAATACACAGTGCACAAAGATTAATGTTCCTTAAAAGTGTTTGTCAACTGCTAGAGTTGATGCCAGTGTGAAATTGCGCCTTTGGCAAATGTTCTGCACTGCATACTCTGTCATTACTTACTCATATTCACAAATTATGGACATTTGGTCACCTTTCAGGACCCATGAATACATAAAATGATAGCCAGTTTACTTTCCACAATATTACAACTTGTTTTAACATACTCAAAGAGCAGTTCAAGGAAACCCTAAATAATATTGAACTGCAGCACGAAGACTTTACACGAGTCAATAAAGCAGATAAGCAGGTGAATATTACAGTAGGCGAAAAACTCCACTTTAGAGATTCAACAGATAATATTAATGATTTGGGTTATTCTTGGGATTAAGCATGCATATTAATAGAAATGCTATTTAATTGTAAATATCACATAATGAATTCATATGATATACAAACATGTTCCTAAGATTGTCAGTTGTGTAGGTTGTCGTTTTTTAACAGTATCACACTCTGTAAAATGTAAACAGTGCATTTTTTTTTACTGCGCTGCTGCTTTTTCATTTTTGCGAGAATGAAAAGCCACATGAAGCTTTTTGCCTTCAGAGCTTGACCAGTATATCAACAATCAATCAGTTCATCCTCCAGAGAAAAGAGTTGCCTAGTTTTGCCCTCCTGTTGAGGTAGACAATTTGTAAAGTTTCAGTGAAACCATTTGCTGTGGGATCTATAATTACTTGTCTTGTTCAGGGATACAACTCCCTCACTCTTCTGCCAGGGCAAAAATGTTTCCTGTGTTGTACAGAAATCATTTTTGAGGTTTTTCCTCCTACAGACCAAAAAAACTGATGTGAATGGGTATTTTAAGTAGCCTATTGACGTTTTATGCATGAGGCAGAATAAAAGTAAAAATCTTTCAATCCTTTGGAACGTTCATCATCGAGAACACACTGTACATTTATATTTATCTGCTTGAGAGTTAAAAAGCCTTTGCTTTATTATAGAAAATCTTAAAACACTTTGAAAGAAATACAAAACCTGTGCAAAATTAAAGAAAACAAGTAAATGACTGAATCCAATATTTGGTAATAATGTAACATAAAGAGAAACGTATTAGCTTTTTTTTGTAAGCCAGTCATTTTTGTAACTGTAACAAGGTGGGGAAAAAAGTTATTAGACCTTGTCTGAGCAAAGTCATTAGGTTTTACGGTGGTTTTAGTCCAATGCGATGGCATTAATTAGCATTTTCTGGAAAAAGAAAATCTTCTAGGGGTCAACGTGAGTGCAGTAGTTTTCAGAGACATAAACTGGTACTGTATGAAACTACTCCAATTCCATTGATATTCTAATTATTGACTTTTCTGAGAGGTGAAGGAAGAAGTTCACCTTTTAATGTTAAGCATTTTTCTCATATTCTGACCCATGTTTTAAAGCACCATCCCCTTGGAGTAGACTGCCTTAAGTTTGCCTAGAAACCATGCAACTCCAGCACAGAAACACAGACAAGAAAGTCTAACAGGCGCAAGGTTTCACCCCAAGACAGAGGCTTGTGCCTAAGTGGTTTGCCTGGGTAATTCCATACAGTCCGCCCACCGGTCGGGTCAAAGGGTGAAGGTGGCTCAGAATGGGATATTAAAATTTTCTTCAAATTGTTTTGCTAGATAGGTTAAGGACAGATAGGAAAGTAGAGGGAGAGAGAGAAGAATGTGGAAGCATTGCAAATAAGTGATTTAATAGGTACAATTACACATACTTCTAAATATTAAAAATTAAAAGAAAAAAATCAGTTCTTCAAGGTTTCCTTGAAAACTAAATAAAAAAAAATAAAAAATAAATAAATAAATATATTTTATAAAAAGAGATTAATGGAGGTCACTGTCACATAAATAATAAATACATGGAATAATCAGGCTAACCTGTGCTGTTTATTTTTACTAACAGTCACTTTAAAACAACATCTTCAGTGTATTGATTGTTTTAAATCGTTTTCATAAATTTAAATAATAATGAGAGGTCCTTCTAGAAGAACATGACGGTGAAGCAGCGCTTTCCATCACCTGCCAACAAAATCATTATCTCACCTGTATGCATCCCTACCATCACTGAAAGACACTGACATCTCATCAAAATCTCATTCCGGTCTCATGTTACCTCCTTATAAATTTTAATGATTCAGGAGTAGATTATTCCACGTACAATGCAGTTAAACAAACTTCATTTTTTCCCCTCCTATTGCGGCAATTCTGAGTACTCAAGAACAGCAAGCCTCTTTCTTTACACTGATGATAGCTTGCGGAGCGTCCCGATGGATCTTTCTATCAGCAAGGTGCTCGTGTTTGGTATGCTGGTGGGTGAATCTTTTTCGAAACAAAGCTTCTATTCAGGTCCATTACTGCACCATTGATTTTCGCTCTAGGAGGTGGGCAGGGACTCCTTACTGAATATTTATGAATACACTGTGTCTCAGGCCGTATGGAAGAAGTACAGGGACAAAGGAAATGATTTTGAAAGTAATTTCAGCTGCTTGGTCAGCTAAGGTGGCTAAAGATAAGGAATGGAACAAATATTGATCAGTATATGATGACAGCTTGAACTGAAGCAGAATAACGTCACTAAAATCACCATCACGAACGCACACTGTTCCCAATACTACATAATGCTAACATTATTTACAGTGCACAGCATAAATGAGTACACTCCCTCTGAATAAATATAAAAGAAGTATTTTCTTAGCGATCACTAATATAATTCATGGAAAGATGGCAAAATTAAAATGTGTTAACCATATACTTAAAAAAACAACAACACCAAAATATATGCCGGTATTTTCTGTAAGATATGTAAATTAGCCAATTTTGTTTAATGAAGGATTGCAGAAATGAGTACACCTTAGATTTAAATCAGCAAATGTGTAATATTCTAGTACTTAGCATGTCCTCCAGAACTTTAAGTGTCATGTTCATGACAAATTTTCACATCTGTCCTGTTTAACTCCTGAAGGATGACCTCCTTAAATGCCCTGGTCTTTAATGGGGAGTGTTGCTCAACTCATCTCTACAGAATCCCCCACAGCTGCTCAAGAGCGTTAAGATTGAGTGAAATACATGTCCAGTGAAGGATGTTTCACCTTGGGAGAATTAATATCTTCATTGTCATGCTGAAAAAATGCCCAATAATGCAGGGATTGAGGGGAGGGTAGCATCTTCTGTTTCAAGTTTTTGTATTACATCATACAGTGGCGTGTGAATTCATGACAGCATTGATAAAGCACAACTCCCTCACACCTTCAGCACTCATACACCCCTATATAAGAGCTTCACTACCATTTAACGTCACTGTAGGTACCAGGCACTTCTTACTGTACTCCTCCTCTAGCAACACCAGAACATTTTGGATGCTTTTGGATCCAAAATGATTGACTTGGTCTCTTGAGACCAAAGTATGGATTCCCAGAATTCTATATTTTGTAAATATGGGCCTTTGAAGAGGTTAAATGAGTTTATTGTGCTTTGGCTACAGTAGGTAATTCTAGTGGTGACAACAACCATGCATGTCACTTCTGCAGGCTGCGTCGTACTTTGTGAGTCAATCTTTTCATAGCTTTGCCGACTCTAAAACACTTGCATGTTATTTCTCCTGCTCTTTTTCTAGCAAAAATTCACTCGTCACTAAATGAAAACTTTAAGCGAAGACCTGATTACTTCAGGAGCCTTGTCACGTCCATTGTTTTTGAATGTCGGTGCTACTTCTGCTATATTTTCACACTTAAAACAATAATTTGGTATTTCTCTTGTCCCATTGTCCTTTTTGTTATGCTTAGAAATAAGTCACCTGGCAGTTCTCTTCCAAGTGGTTCCATTTCTGCCAGCATTAAGTCTAAGTATGATTCAGTGGGTTATATAACACCTTTAATTGTCAGTAAATTACTTGTCTTTAAAAGTTTTGGTTCAATATACTTAAACCTACACACATTTTTTTTGTTTTTTGTTTTATTGAGTAACCTTCAGGAGGGTAAACTCATTTTTGCAACAAAACATTTTATCACTTTGATAAGAAAATCTTATTTTGCTGAATAACTTTGACATTCTTCTTTGGTAATTAATCAAGCAGGCTTGTTGGAACATTATATCTCCAAAGATCCCTAACATGTCATCTAAGTAAAGAGTCATTGCTGAATTTGTTAAGTTTTAGTTTTAGACTCATTTATGCTGTGCACTCTATATAACATATTATTTATTGTATAACAATATTTAATAAACAACAGCAACGGCCACCATAAAAGTTGAGAAGTGGGTTCATTATCGCCGAACGGCTGCTGACGCCTTGGAGCTCACATCTCCGAAAACACTGAAGCAAATTTTTAAATAGACGTTATTTTTATTAACAAACTGCGTATTTGAAATCTAAACAAGTATATTCTCACCTAAAAAACTCTTAAAACTACATTCTGTGAAACAAAAACTGTACTATTTATAAAATTTATAGTAGAATTGGCCATGACACTCGCTATGAGAAATACTGCAAGCACAGGGATACAAATGGCAAAATGCTTGAAGCTCCGATATCACTAGAATATCACACTCTTCTCAGTCAATCAGGTTTGAGGACCAGAAAGAATTGTTGTATAAAAAGGTCTGACAATATAATCTATCCAACACTACAGCGAACTTAAATGTAACCCTGAGCCACAAAACCAGTCATAAGGGTCAAATTAAGGTTGAAATGAACTATTTGAAAATCTGAAATCTAAGGTTGCAAAAAAAAAAAAAAAATCTAAATATCGAGAAAATCACCTTTAAAGTTGTCCAAATGAAGTTCTTAGCAATGCATATTACTAATCAAAAACTAAGTTTTGATATATTTATGGTAGGTAATATACACAATACCTTCATTGAACATGGTCTTTATTTAATATCCTAATGATTTTTGGCATAAAAGATAAGTTGATAATTTCGACACATATTGTTGGCTATTGTTACAAATATACCTGTGCTACTTATGACTGGTTTTGTGGTCCAGGGTCACAAATGTCCTAATAAAGGCCCTGACACACCATCTTGGACACCAATATTTTAACAATTCATAAAAAATGAATCACTGTCTGACCATCTGAGTTTAGGTATGAATATTAAGGCTGTGATCGTGATTTTCGGTAGCATTACAGCACACCATGAATTTATATCAGCATTGTTTTTTGCTTGCTTGTGAATCTAATAGAGCGTTTGAACCCAGAAACAGCAAAGCGTGACACTAGACTTAACAAGCGGATTCATATTCAAAATGGTAAACAAGTGCTGCTTATACAAGCAGTTCTAGTTTCGATTTCCCTTTGTGAATGACAGAGATAGACTATTGATACCTGCTGGAAAAGACAGTTATTTCTTTCCACGCAGGCGCAGACTGTACCTGCTAACTGCCTGCTGGCTGTAGTCTTCAGTTTGTTCAAACACAACATTTTAGCGCAGCTGCAGCCGACGTGGGGCTTTCGTCACCCCCAGTTCTCTGGCGTCAGTTTGGTGCATCAGGGCCCTAACATCTACGTAGGCTAAATAAGAAGTTACTAATGAGCATTTGTGTCATTTCTCACACCTTAACAGTAGAAAAAACACATATTTCAGCTGTGTTATGTGTCACAGGTTTGCACAGGCAGAGCTCTTAAAGACAGCCGTGATTTTCATCTGGAGTAAAATTGCAGTCTTTTAGAGGTCTCATGTTGTGAAAACTAGCTTTAATTCCGAACAGTTGGCCATAATTACCATAAGCACTCTTTGCAAAGAGGTTTCTAGTTAAGTCGGAGGAGGAGAAACATTATCCCACCGTGCAATCTCAGGTTTTGCATAAGCGGCCATAACTGCTCTCCTGAAAATTATTCCCACATACTTTTGTGCAGCATTACGGCGCTTTACATTCTGACCTTGTCATGAGAACCACATGAAGATGCTTCTGAAGGTTTGCAGCTTCTCTGATGAATATAAAACACTGGCGTATAGTCACAAATCCAAACACTTACTAGTCTATTTCATGCTCTTAAGGGCCCTTCAAAATGAATAATGCACTGGTAAATAATGTAAAATAATATCATGAAATATTAGTGAAATGTTGCTTTGGGAAAAAAATTTGGATGGTGTAGTTATGACGAATAACCAGCAGAGGCAAACTGGCTCATACTAATCAGCCAAACCTTGATCCCTTGTCAGAATCAGTTGATTCGTGTTATAATGAAAATGTCTGTCACAAGAGGCTGTAATTTCTCATTTAGTTGCAGGTCTTGGGATGAAAGCATTATGTCATCTCAGCCTCATGTTCTTTAACAGATCAGTGTTAAATGTCAAATCAACTGTAATTGCTTTTGTAATCAGACTGTGTTGGAAATGGCCAGCGATCACTATCATATGGAAAATGTGAATGACCCTCTAGAGACATGCACCTCAAAGACTAACGATGATAGCAAACAATCTGTGTTCTGCCATAATTTGTTTGTATAACCAGATGTTTATTGCTTGACGTCAAATTCATGTGCTTCTTTTTTGGCACATCAGCTTAGTTCCAAAATCTAGTGAGCTGTCTACATCCTTTAGACCTACCTACTTTTAAGGCAGCATCCTAAATAAAATGGAACCGCATAAGCGACTGATTCGCTCTACTCAGCTCACCACAAATAGTGCTAATGGAAGACTTAAAGGGATATTTCACCCAAAATTAAATCATCATTTACTCATCCTGGTGTTGTTTAATGCTGTAACCCTTCTTTCCTTTTTGGACCACAAGAAAAAAAGTCCTGCTCATGCTCATCCATATAATGGCAGTGGATAATAGAGGTCTCTACAGGTCCACTTGGATCTGGAAATCCGAAGCCCGAGCGAGACCTGAGCGGGCTTGGGTGCAAAACTTCTACAAGTGCCTCGAATACGGGTCGGGTTCAGTATTAGCAGCCTCAGGTTTTGAGTAATTTTAAATAAATGAGCTTTTCCCAAATAGACCGAATAACATCCAAATTCTTTTAAACTATCCATGTGTATTCCTAAGTAAGGAACACATAAAAAAGGAGCATAGGTTTGTAATCTCGCACATAGAAATCCATCTTATAGATATGAGATCCATCAGGAAAATCCACTGGCTTCATTACGCTGCAACACGTTCTCACACCCAACTCGTCACATATTGACACTTGGTCAGGACCCCTTGGTGTCACTTTTTGATGCTCAAAGTACCCCTTTAGCGTCACTTTTTGACTTTTTGAAAAATCAGAGCGCAACACAAATACACGTTGGAACATGAGGCGGCTGCCGCTTACCTTTTGTTTTGTTGTTTCTGTTTATTTAGCTATTAAAGTTTACCGGTTCCCGCCTTCTTTCTCCCTGAATCTCTAACGTTGTTACATACATAAATACAATTTCCTCAAATCATCCTGGTGACCCATTTTTTTAAGTCTCGTGACCCAGGGTTTGAAAACCACTGCAATAGACGATAGTATCTTGTTATGACGAGTCAGAGATATTGCCTGTTGTTGATGCCTTTGATGATAGAAAGACGATTATTATTATTTTTATTATTATCTGTCAAAAATAGACTAGCCACCTATCTTTAGCAAAGCAGCATGAGAGCCGCTTCTGGGATGCTTCAGAAACATGCCACAGCGCGGCTGGTATAAACACAAGCACTGTTACTAGTTGCACTAAAGTCATGTTCTTTAGTAAAGTAAATGTTCTTTGCTCATTTTCTGTAGCTGCTTTTTGAATAACCAAGAAATTGTAAGCATTATAATTAGTAACTTACAATGTTTCTATTAAATTGTTATGTTAAATACAAATTCAGTCATATTTAAACATTAGGCTGCTTTTAGACTGGTTTATTTTCCGGCAATGAAACTACGCAAGTAAATAATTAAATAAAGTAATATCGTGCATTGGCGATCTCACAAGCTGACGACAGGATGATATGAAACTGAGCATATTGCTCAGCACTACTGGGGGTGATGGGGTTTGGTAAAAAAAAAAAAAAAAACGAAATTTAATATTTAATTAAAACCTGACCTTAGCTGTTGGTCTTCTGATGATGAGTGCAAGTTCATGAGACTCTCTTAGCAGAGCAGTTCACTCCGACTCACCTTGGAAAAGCACACAAGTGCACCATTTTGAGAAATTTAGATGAAGAAAAACATGGCATGAAATATAACATCTAGAATTATCAAAAAAGTGCATTTTTACTTTCTTTACTGGGTTTTGATTTTCGGTGGCAACTCTAAACAGTTGTCATGAGAGTCAGAATAACAGTTGACAGATGTAAATGTGATCATTTTTTTTGCAATGAACTCAACAAATATATTCATCTTAGAGAAGAGAGTACATGGATCGCATTGTATATAACTCTTATAAATCTTGATCTCTCACAACTTCAGGTGCTTTTTCAGGGCAAACCAGAGAGAACTGAAAAATACAGAAGTGTTTTGGAACAACACCAGGCTTAGTAAATATTAGCTATTTTTTTAGTTGAACTATCACTTTAAGATGCAGTCACATTAGCAATTTCAGTTGAATGTCACAGGCTACAATGGGCAATTGTAAATTGTCAATAGTGTAGCGATGCATTAAGCACAGCTAACACTAAAGTCAATTTCAAACCAAGCAACTTTGTGGTGGTCAACGTAGCAAATCTGTTAAAACCTTGAACCCACTGCAAAATTTGTGTTGGGAAATCTTTTGCAAAAATATCTAATTTAACAGCTGAAAACAACGTTTATTGATACTTTTTAGTGTTAAATGAAATAACCATAACAGTATCATTCATTATATAATTTGAACAATTTAAAGGGGTCATCGGATGCCCATCTTCCACAAGTGGATATGATTCTTTAGGATCTTAATGAAAAGTCTATAACATACTTTGGTTAAAATTTCTCAATGGTAGTGTAAAACAACACCCTTTTTACCTTGTCAAAAACATCTCTGTTCACAGCAAGACTGTTTCGGTGCATGTCCTTTTAAATGCTAATGAGCTCTGCTCACCTCGCCCCTCTCTTCTGTGGGTTGACAAGCCATTTTCTGAGAGACTGTAAACTTTAGATGCAATTAGCTGCAAAACTTACTAACTAGCACCTTATTAGGAAAGGCGATTTGCAAAAATTGATAAAAAAAAACAAAAAACCCTTATACTCACTTGTAGGTATCGATGGATCAAGAATGATTCGCGTGAACATAAACGCATTGAGGCAGATCAGGGGGTGCATTCCTTTCAAAAACAAGTAATCTTCTGCATTCTCAGTGGCTCAGATGTCAGGAGTAAATGACGACTGCTATGTTCATTATTAAATCCACCAACAATACACCTCAAACGCTTAGGAGCCATTTTTGTCTACCCCTGCGCAGGCGTCGAAACAATGGCGGACTGTTTACAGCTCACTCAGGACGGGTCTGTGATGAAACTGCCTACGTCATTCTGCCAGGAATCTCAGAACAGGCTGATCTGTGAAAGTGATTTTTATTTTTGGATATTTAAAGAAAAAAGCACTGGGTTGACTTTTATTATTACATTTATGTTCAAACAACATTTAAAAGTGAATTTTGTATCCGATGACCCCTTTAAAATGTATTTTGTTTCACCCTTTTTCAGAGCACTATACACTAAAAAATGCTGAGTTATTTTTTTTTTATCAAAATGCTGGGTTCAACTTGTTGGGTCATTTTATTGTGTTATTTTTAAGTTTTTCTGTAACAAAGTTGCTGGGTCATTTTTAACACTGGGTTATTTTTTTCTACCCAACCACTGGGTTGAGCCTGTCTCAGACAAAACAGAGAGGCTTTTTTGAGGCTTTTTGAGTCCTCTACAGGAGAGACCGGTTCTCGGCACCGCCAATTTGCACTTCTTTAGTGAAATAAAGGTTTGTGTACATTTTATTTTATTTATAAAGTGTTTACTGTGCTGGAAATCATATTATTTTACACAACTCAACATAAGGACAAGATTTCAGTCAGCTGCGTCAGCAGCGGTTGTTTCGCAGGATGGAAACGCCTTTTGCCTTGCATAAAATAAATGGATTTTATTCATTATTGTACTGAATTTAATCTTAAAATATGTTCTCTAATGTCAGTATTGTTTGTTTATGGGCAGGTTTTGGAGTCAGTCATGGCATTTTTCAGCTACGAAGGAAATGCAAGGCCACGGTCTGAAGTCCACAGTTCCCTCGGCTCAGATTTTGGCGACCGACATGAGAATTAGCGCTATTTCGGTAAAACATACAAAGAATGGTTGAATACACTAACATTAAAATTCTACTTTTAAATGTTGCATTTATCTCTAAAATTCTTGTTAAACGAGCATAAATATATGTTATATTGTAAACTATGCTGTATTCATCCAAATAAATTTGTCTTGTATTTTGTCCATGTGTTCTTGCTTAACAATGAATGTTCATCTTTTGATTATCTATCTATTAATTCTGTGTGTGTTTTTATAAGTTCCAGTTCATTTTAAACCAGCAATATAATAATTTTTAAACAATAGCTGACTTACATGAAATAACCCAGCATGTTTGGTTAAAACATTTAACCCAACCAGCTGGGTCAAAATAACCCAGCATGTGTTCTGTCCAATTTTTACTCAGCGCTGGGTTGCCAAATATCCCAAGTTGGGTTGTTTTTAACCCAGTATTTTTTAGAGGGAAAAAAAAAAGGTGATGTTACATTAGAATTCAAGTTAAATTAGATATTTTATTAGGCAACATAATTAGTTACCTACTTTTTATGAATAGCCTTCATCTCGAGATGATGCTTCAAAATGCTCTCTACGTAGGCAGCTCACTAGGTTCTAGAACAGAGTGGTTAAATACAGCTTTTTGTACAATACAGCAATAATGAACGATAAATGACGAACAGGGAAAACAAACAAAAAGAAGCAAAACACACACGTACACACACACACAATACTTCAAATAAAAATTGTCATACTTCAATGCCTTTTTAAAATTGTACATAATTTTGTTGTTTATCTGATTCTGTAATTATTTATGGACACAGAAGCACTGAATTGTTGTAACTTTGTGAATAGACTTGGACATATTACAGCAACAATTTAGTGAATTGCAGCCATTTCAAAAATTGATCCATGTCTCAACTGCTGAAGTTTCTGGGTAATTTTACTCAAGAGTTCTGAAGTAGGTAAATTGTTTTTTGTGCACGAAACATCATAATGTTTTGTTTTTGAGTCATCCCACAATTATATGCACCGTTCATTTTGTTTGGTGTGGTCCAGTGACCCTCTAAAGTCAAGTCTGTTTGAGCACCTGCCTATAGGTTTTCTCCAGACACACTGAAGTAAGATACAGAATGCTACCATTTACTGTTTTAGCTGTTGCAATTGCTGATACAGTTGGCGTTTATGGTTTTTAAAGTGTCTTTCTCATGGGTGAACGCTGCCAGCTACTATTGGTTCTTTTCATGCTGTATGATGTGCCATCTGCTCAAAAGAACCTTCTGGTGTTCACATGCACATGAGCTGAATCTGGAAACAGCTTTAAGAGTTGAAACTGAATCTTATAGATTGAGACAGCACTGCAGCATCAGTCAAAAAGTGGATTTCAAAGACCAAAACTATCAAGTTTCTTTGAATATGAGGGAGTTTTTTAGTTAACCTGACTGTTTCGTCAAAACATTTTCCTCAAAGTAAGCCAACTATTTGCTGAAGAACACACATATCATGAAATTGCATATTTCATGAATTCAGATTGGAAGCTCTTGAGTTCTTAAAATATTCATTGCAGTAAAATATGGTGTTCCATTTGGGAAAATACGGTTATTGAACAGGATTTGTGAAAGACTGCAGTCAAAGCCTCGTCGTTTTACATGTCTATGTTTGTGAGCTTCTAGCGCTTAATGCTTAACTAAGGGTCAAGTTAAGGACTCGCACCAAACAAACAGATTTCCATCCGAATTTCCGTACTTCTCCGCAAATAATTTGACTCCCACCTGTGTGGACAAGATAAGTAGAACCCTATGGCCTCAAACGCATCAGAGACATTTGTTCAAACAATCATTCTCCTCCATGTCTCACAGCTGAAATGAAAAATAAATAAGATGAAACAAAGCAGGAAATTGCAGAGTCACTTTTCCATATGGGCCTACAAGCAACTCATTTAAAGAACGCTTATTTATTTTGCTAGAATGGATTCATGCTTGTTTTTAGGATGCACATATTCCTGAACCTCTTGAAACATAAGCTGGAGATATCTGTGTGTATTGCTAATATTTAGTGCCATATGTGCAGACTTGGTCCACTCCTCAACTCAGTATGCAATAATCCCACTGCACCTCAACAAAAATAAATAAATAAAAAAAAATCACCAAATATGGACAGCAATCACACCATATCCGGTGACTAGAAGATATGATTAAAAGAAAGTACGCAAGCATGCAGTAAACACATTCTCAAAGCAACTGAATAATAAATGTCATTTCTCTTCGAATGGAAAAGTAAATAGTGTAATTTGTTGTGTATGTATAAAAAGTACTCATTATAATCTATTATGAGCACGTAAAGTCTGTAGCCTCATCTGATATTTCTCAGCATAATAAGATGAATATATCTGTACACTTTTGAATATGCAATTGACTGCAATAAATATTATTCCGTGTAGGACTCTTTGTTTCTCTTCACTATCATTTATTCATGCATCACTTGAATTTAATTCAAGAACTGTGCACAAAATAAATGCGCTTATCAAACAAATAGAGAATATAGAATGGAAAAACAGAGCACAAACACACTGGAATTAAACAATATAAATAATAATAATGAATCTTGTCAGGCCTATTGACATGTCATTAAAGCAGCTGAGCCATTAATTTCTGAGAAAGGTTAAAAGGACAGTATAAGTAAAATTAGTTTTCAAGAAATAAAAAAAAAACTAAACCTATACTATTTAAACACTATTTTAAAAAACGACTTATTTCTTGAAATGTCTTGAATGTGTCTATATATGTAGCATTTAACACATTTGAACATTTTCCAAAGTGGCTGAATTTGAGGATACTCTATGACGACATGTCAGAGACTACAAACTGTACAGTTTGTGCAAAAACTGTACGGATGTTCTCTACAACTCTGCATTGAATATTGAAGCAGGAAATCATCAGTGTAAGCAAATGGTCTTTGAAAAAGCAGAATGGCTTCCACTGTGAAGTGAATGCAGCCCCGGTGTATAGAGCTACTAGCTGTCAACGAAGGCTTCCCCTGTCTCCTACCTTACTCCATACAACATTTCAATGGGTCATTGATTGAGCAAGATTAGTCTTTTATGCAGTATGGCATTAAAAGATGCCAATCTTCAGCTGCCATTTATGTCAGCTGTGATGCCCAGCTGTCTGGCCCAGTCTAGCAACCATTCAGACCCAAGGCACAGTAATTGCATGTAATGTCGTCTATTGTAAGGGAAGCAATCACTGAAACTGGGCCGGATTTACAATTGCATGTAAGTGTGTACGCTTGTAAAGACGGTACAGTGTGGCAAGATGGTTAAGGAGGTTGATTTATATTCTAACTCTGCTAAACTTAAAGTTTCAGAACACACAGTGACAGTAAAACCTTTCACAGCAATTCTATTTATCAAATAAAAAGTAGTTCTTCAAAACACTGATAATAATAAGAAACGTTTCTTAAGCACTAAATCAGTACATTAGAATGATTTCTGAAAGATCGTAGACTTAAGACTGGAGTAAGGGTGCTGAAAATTCAGCTTTGCATCATGGGAATAAAATCTAATTTAAAATCTATTAAAACAGAAAAAAATATACATTATAAATTGTAATATTATTTAACAATATTACTGTTTTTAATTTTTTTAAGGAAAAAAAAAACTTGACAGAAACGGTAGTGTATATAAATATGGACAAACCCAGTTTGTTTTGACCCAGTGGTTAGGTTGTTTAACCCAACCTTCTGGGTAGTTTTATTTACCTCAACTGTATATGGCTGCCTTAAAATGAACCCAAAATAGATTATAAATTAAAAATCAGACACATAATTACTAGAGGCATTAGCAAGGAAAGGTGAACATTAATTAATAAGGAAGTTTACATGTTTATTATTTAATTATTATTTATTCAACTTATTAATAAATGTTAATTTATTGAACGTATTAATAAATGTTAATTTCCAAACTATTTTTGGTTCATTTTAAGCAAGAAATATGGTCATTTTTAAGCAATAGTTGAGCTAAATAAAACCCAATCGCTTGGTTTGTTTTTAACCCAGCATTTTTTAGTATGCTATAATCTATCTATACGAGTCAAATACATCTGATTCAGATGCTCATTGATGCTCCAGAAGGAAACACGATGCATTAAGAGCCGGGGGGTGAAAACTTTTAGAGCATCAGTGAGCGTTTGAACCTTCTGTAATAGTTGCATGTGAGTCCCTCAGTTGTCCTCAGTGTAAAAAGATGGATCTCAAAATCATACAGTCATTGTTGGAAAGCGTTCAAATACACAAAAATGCTGGAAAACCAAAAAAGTTGTAGGACCAGAAGGATTTTTCTGAAGAACAGCGGGCAATTTAACTGTTCAGGACAAACAAGTGACTCATGAACAACTATCACTAAACAACAACAACAAAAAAAAACCACAGCTGTGGATCATTCAGGTAACAACACAGTATTAAGAATCAAGGGGGTGTAAACTTTTGAAACGGGTCATTTTTATAAATTCAGCTATTATTTTTTCTAGTGTAAATATCTTTTATGTGAAATATCTTATTCATGTCAGTACTAAATAAACGGTAACATGCATTTTGTACGATCCCTCTTATTTTGGTTTAATAATTAAAAATTTTATTAATCTGAAAGGAGGATGTAAACTTTGGACCTCAACTGTATACAAACAGACAAATATCAAATAAAATGTTAGAATCAGTATTTAATCAGTATCTAAATGCAAGGGTGTGTTTGATCACAGAATGACAGACTAAGAGAAATAAAATTAATAATGAGATGTATTTTACATTGTATCTGGAAAAATTTAAGTCCAAAAACAAAATGTGTTCAATTAACCAATACTGTAATACAACTCAGTAAACACTGCAAAATTTGCTCCTGTTTTCACAGTGAAAAGATTTTAGTTTGATTTTAATGATTTTAGTTTTACAACACCACCAGCACTGGTTAGAAAAATGTAGACAAGAAAACCCTTCCAGAAAACAGCAATGTAGACGTGGTACAAAACAGGACAAAAGACAGGAAAACCGACAACTATCACACAGCTATTTGAGAAGGAACAGAGAGAGAAAACAGCAAATAAACAGAAGGGCCAATCAAATGGAAAGACAGACAACACTAGACTCATATTTTGAAAAAACACCTTTCCAGGGTATCCAATAGACCAATAACAAACTGACAATCCACCTGCACACTTTAACAGATCTGTAACACACCATGAAATGTGTTGCTAGAGAGGCCTGGAGAAAAGTTTCTCAAAAAGCAAAATAGATTTTCAAAAAAAGCAGAGCACAAGCACACATGGGTCTGAGGCTTAAAGCTTGAAAATGCTGAGAAAGTTGAAGCACAAAGATACAAAAGATTCATCCAGGGGCTTCAATGTGTACTAAAACCAACTAAAACCAGACACTTTACCATACTGCTCTTTCTAAACGATAAAATCATTCTTCATGCACGACAATCTGGCATGAAATGCAAGTGACAGCACTGTTTCGACTGGGAATAAGTCCAAAAGCGAAAACATTCTCTGAGAATAACAGGCTGGTCTTCGGTTTTTACAGCAAACACAGTCAGGGCCAGTGCAAGAAAAAAAAGGATTTTCAAAAGCAAGATGAAAACAGTCATGCAACAAAGAGGAACAAAGACATACTCAATGTCAGACTAAAATGAAGCTTTTCCTCAAGTTTAAGAAGGAAAGTCCACTGGTAAAGCTGTCATATGCTGTGCTTTAAAAATATCATCCTTTTCGGGCTGTGATGCCAACTGCACTTGACAGAAACACTTGCTTATGCAAGATCTGTTTGGGGGATACGGCTAGTGGTTCAAAACATGTCTGTAGGCTGAGCTGCTCATGCAATATGTGTGTGTGTGGGGGTCAACAATGTGTTATTCTGCACAAATCACAACCATTTTTTTTTTTTGGAAGATAAAGATCTGCTGTTCATTGCTTCTGTCGTATAACAAGTCCAAACATTTATATATTTATCACAGCGGTCAAACACCAAATTGTCCTTTACTCTGTGCATGATCCCATTGTTATAATATTCAATGTGATCTCATTAATAATCATAGGAATTTGTATGTAAACAGTGGTTCTAACATGAGTATATTTTCATACTTTTGCATAGACACTAAAAACATACATTATTAATGTCTTGCATCTAAATGAGAAGATTGGTTATGTTGGATTTATTCTATTTACATTGTTTGTTTTAATATAATATAGAAATTTATGGAATAATTAGGTTGGTTTTATTCTATTTAAATGATCAAAATTAGAATATGTTAATCACTTTTATTTACCTGAATTGACATTAAAATGATTTGATATGTTCAGTATAATTTCATTTTGAGCAAACTGTACAAATACATTTTGTGTGTAATATAAACTATTATTTTTTTTTTACAATTTTAAAGTTGTGCATATGTAAATACAATTAAAATGTAAGATTCAATACATCTATACTGTATGTTTTAATGAATATCCAGATGTATTCAAATGTTTTTGATCATTATGTGAAAATACCTACAAACACTAATGAGATCAGACAGTAATATTTGATGTGTAGCTTTAAATAATGCTAAAACTTATATCTGTTTTAGCTTGACAGCATATTGTGTTTAACTATGACTGAAATGAATGTTTATTTTAGCTAATTTTCAGAATCGAGAAGTGCAAGAGTGGTTTTGTTAAAGTTCTGCTTGACCAGTGGACTGTGGCCTGAGATCCTTTGACAAATGGTGTCCTCCTCAGTCTGGTAGTCATGAACATTTCTGGACTAAGGCCAGGATCAGCCTCCTGTCGCTGACACACTCTCTCTGAACATCAGAACAAACACGCACACTCACAAGACGGCAGCATCCAAATATACCAGGTTTGAAAATGAAACAGATGCCTGAAAAACAAACAGCTTAGATTTCACTGAAACAGTCACTTTAAAAAAAAAAAGTGCACAGGATCTACCAGTGATCTTCAGGTATCATAGGTCTTGTTTGTCTCTATCTGCTAAGTTCGTATCCAGAACCTTACGAAAACATTCCTAGAAAGCATTTTAAAGCAATAGTTTACCCAAAAATGAAAATTCTGTCAGTAAGACCTTCGTTCATCTTCGGAACACAAATCAAGATATTTTTGGATGAAATTCAAACAAAAATAATGACTTTATTCAACATTTTTTCTCTGACAAAGAAGAGAAGAAATTGTTAAAGTAGTTCTTTTCATTTTCTTTGCGCAAAAAAAATTCTCATAGCTTCGTAACATTATGGTTGATCCACTGATGTCACATGGACTATTTTAATGATGTCCTTACTACATTTCTGGGCCCTGAACGTGCCAGTTGCATTGCTGTCTATGCAGGGTCAGAAAGCTCTTGGATTTCATCCAAATTATCTTAATTTGTGTTCCAAAGATGAGCAAAGGTCTTACGGATTTGGAATGACATGTGGGTGAGTAATTAATGACAGAATTTTCATTCTGGGTGAACTATCCCTTTAAGGCATTACACTTTTTTACTGTATAATGACAAATAAATGCAGCCTTGATGAGCATAAGAGGCTTTTTTTAAACAACAAACATCAAATAGTACTGATATAAAACATTTGTATATAATTTAAAATTAACTATTTGGTCAATATTTACATGATTAGAGTATCACATTGTTAGTTTAGCAACATATTAACATTAAAGGGATAGTTCACCCAAAAATGAAAATTAGCCCATTATTTACTCATCCTCCAGGCATCCTAGGTGTATTTGACTCCCTTCTTTCAGACAAATGCAATCGGAGTTATACTAAAAATTATCCTGGCACTTTCAAACTTTAGAATGGCAATGGGCGGGTGATTCTCTTCATCTGTCCAAAACAAGTCCAATAAAGTGCATCCATCCATAATAAAAAGTGCCTCACACAGCTCTGGGGGTGAATAAAGGCCTCCTTTAGTGAATCGATGTGTTTTTGTAAGAAAAATACCCATATCTAAAATGTAATAATTACTTTAATCTAGCTTGCGCTAACAGTCATACACGGAAGCAGCTCCGGGCAGATGACGTAAGATGTCGGCGTTGCGCATGTGCCAATAAGTCTTGTGAAAACCAACTTTTGTTTACAGGAGCAAAGGAAGCAAAGTTTCCTTACTTTAGCAATGGAAAAACAGTTTTTTATTATGGATGGATGCACTTTATTGGACTTGTTTTGGACTGATGAAGAGAAACACCCACTTAGTGCCATGATAGAGCTTGAAAATGCCAGGATCATTTTTAATACAACTCAGATTGCATTCATCTGAAAGAAGGAAGTCATATAAACCTAGGATGCCTGGAGGGTGAGTAAATATTAGGCTACTTTTCATTTTTGGTTGAACTATCCCTTTAAACTCCATTGGAATCTTTTAAGGTTCCATCTCAGTGATTTGGAAGGCAGCTGCATATTTTGAAAATGAACTTTAGAGATTAAGTAAGAAACATATTGCTGCTACTGATAAAAAAAAGTCACAAGTGTAATATATCATTACACCTACACATCTAATTGTTTGATCATTATAAAAGGGATATTTCTGCCAGTTTCCAATAATACCCCAAACACTTGAATGAACTGCAAAAACTGAATTAGCAATCATACACCATATCCCTCTAGGAGGACAAAAAGCCTGTGTGCGGGCCACCATTAATTACAGCCATCGCAAAGAGTGAACAAAGAGAAACTAAAAATGTGCATGGTATTTTTACACTACTCATTATCCTTATTTATCCTTTCAAATATAACAAAAGGCATCGCTGAAATGCAGGCTAATTTTCTTCTCTATTGTCTCCAATTTTATTACCATCATTCTTTTTGAACTCTACCCCAGACTTTCCTCTGTAAGCAAGACTGACTTTCAAAAAGAGTTCACCCAAAAAGGAAAACTGATGTTAATTTACTCACACTCAGGCCATTTAAGATGTAGAAAAAAAATTGTTTCTTTATTGGAACAGATTTGGAGAAATTTAGCATTACATCACTTGCTCACCAATGGATCCTCTGCAGTGAATGGGTGCCGTCAGAATGACAGTGAAAAGGTCACGACTCCATTCCAGTAATTAACATCTTGTGAAAAGCAAAACATTTATGTTTGTAAAAATGTTGCATGCTTGTTTACAGCTAAATTCCATAATCCTTAACAAAGCTTTCTTCAGTTAAAAAGTTGAGAAGAGAAATATGCACAGATCAAGCAACTGTTTACAAGCAAAATAGGGATGAACTTTTTCACTGGAGAAAGCATCATTATGGATTATGGACTTGTATTTTGGCCAGAAGCGATAGTTTGAAGTTAAAACCCCTTAATGCAGTGGTTCCCAAACTGGGGGGCGCGGAGTTATGATAAGGGGGGCACGGCAAGGCTAGTGTACAGCCGATTTTTATAGAAATTCGAAAGAGATAAACGGCCGAAAATATCTGCCGCGGAGTCCGGTAGTATTCAGCACACACCACGCAATGTGTGACGCTCCGCTCAATATTTCGCTTTATGAATGTGCGTTCCGTTGAGTGGCTCACGGCATATATGAATGCTCCACTCGTGTACTGCTTATGCTCATACAAAGACCGCTCAAATAACGCGCCGACAGAAAATTTCTATGTATACTTGTTCTTGTTTGCAATAGCGTCGCATACTGTGCTGTAACATGCTATAGTACTGCTGTACTGGACAACGCTGGTAAAATGCAAGTAAAATGACGCTACCCTCTCGTGACGGTATGCTCTGCTCACATGCTCTGATAATAATAGCTTTGTGGGACTATACATTATTTTGATAATTAGTCAAAAAAAAGTTATATCTGATTCTATTTCACAGAACTGAATAAAATAATATATTGAGATTTAATATTCATATTTTCTGTCCAATTTTATTATTACTTTCAATAAACGTGGCTATTTTTTGGCTTGTGATTTTTTTTTTTTAATTCAGTATCACTAATATTATTGAGTTAAATTAAAAAGTCGTACAAAATGACTATATTAATTAATAAAATAATAAATAATTATTACAAAGCAGTTTCAGTTTAAGCCAAGAATTTTCATTTCGGTACATCCCTAGATTTTTTTGTAAAAAAAAAAAAAAAAAAAAACATTTTCAGACCCCACTGTGAAATTATCTTGCATATTATATGGCTACTTGTCACATATGTAAATAACTGAACACAAAATATGAATTTCATCATATTTTATTACCTCAAGACGACTTGCAGTACCCGCTGCAGCTGTCTGTTATTAGCTGTAGCGGTTTTTGTCGTAAAATAACAGACCACTAGATGGTGCAATTGATATCAGAAATGAGAACTGCCGTTGGCCGAGTAAAATTATGAATGAATGACGCATAGTAGTTCTGCTCTAAGCATGGACAAGTTTTTGAAAAGACAACAAGTGCCAGGTAAACGTAAAGTAGATGATGAATCTGCTTCAAAGATCGCAACTACAACAAAGAGAAGAAAGAGAAAACCTGTTTAAAAACAACGAATGCTGTTACATAGTACAAAAAAATAGTACATAGTAAAGCTGCATGCTTTACTTTTAATGTTTCTACTCAAAGTGATTAGTTACTTGTTTCGTTTTTTTTTCAGCAAGTTGTCATGCACTGAATTTTAATTATTATGTTTCAAATAAGTCCTTCTGAAGTTGTGTTTATGTTTATGTGTAAACGCGGGGGTGGGGCTTGAATATTTTTATTCTGTAAAAGGGGGCCCGGCAGAAAAACTTTGGGAACCAAACCTTAATGATGGAATTGTTTCTTACAAACATGAAGCTTTTTGCATCATAAGGTATGCTTTGATGGAACAGAGTCACATGGATTTCTTGTGGATGTTTTTATCAGCTGTTTGGACTCTCATTCTGACGGCACCCATTCACTACAGAGGATCCACTGGTGAGCAAGTGATATAATTTTGAAATTTCCCCAAATCTGTTCTGTTGAAGAAACAATCTCATCTACTGTATATCTTGGATGGCCTAAGGGGGAGTACATTTTCATTTTCATGTGAACTATTAAGGTGAAATCATAAAGCTTTTTATGCATGAAGGCAAAAGAAGCACACTGTGAACACCGCTGATGCTGTTGACAATCACTCACAAATCATTTTTTGATTGGTAGGAATACAGACTGCTCATAATCCTTCAGTCTTTTCTGATTTACTACACTTTATCTTTTCTGTTTTAGTGTAGCAGATAATCGAAAAACAACAACCCAGAATGTCAGCAGTTATACAGAATATCTTCTTTTGTGTTTCACAAAAGAAAGTCAATCATGCAGATTTGAAACAACACAAGGGCGCGTTAATAATCTCAGAATTCTTATTTTGGCCAAACTATTCCTTTGACTGAGACAACAGAAAGGACAATGAACCTGAATTGACTGTGATGTCACAGTAGGGTCATTAGGCTCAGACGAGACGTGCTGAGGTACTTCTCAGCGGTGGTCCAGTCCTGCCGTGATTCCCATCAGTCATTCTGGCTGAGAGTCTGTGCTGTGGACTGAGAGAGCAGAAAGATCCTTTGACAAATGACTGGCGGTGTAGAACAGCTCTGGATTGAGCCCAGGATCTGTGTCCTGCTGCTGACATGCACCCTCTCCGGACCCACACAGACACACACACACATACATTCACACACTCCCTGATGCAGCGCTACTCAACACGAGGCCTCGGGCCAATTTTTTGTCTCTTGCGTGATGTTGTCATCATTGTGGCAATCACAACTGCAATAACCACAAACATGTCATCCTATCATGTTAATAAGCAGCAGCTGGGCTGAATGACAGCATATACTGTGTGACAGTAAAAATGTATATCAAATGAGATGAGGTACAGTACCTTTCATCTTAGTAAATTATTAATTTCTGAGTTGAGTTTTTACACTAAATTCTTGCAATATAGATGTCTTGCTTTCTACAATGAACTTTCAAAGTACCACATACATATACATATGCATATATAATCACACACAGGCACTGTTAAAGATAGATGTGTATAATAAGGATATATCTATCTATCTATCTAGATAGATACATAGATAGATAGATAGATAGATAAGCAATATCACACTCGTAGACTTGAGATATGGCTGTATATCGGCACAGGCCGGCTGTGATTCGGCTGTAGGTTCAAATTCATAACTGTTAAAGACATAAGCAACATCACACTCGTAGACTCGTAGACAGATATGGCTGTATATCGGCACGGCTGTGATTCAGGCCGAGTTCCAAAGGTAATCACAGCGTGCCCATATACAGCCATATCTCAAGTCTACGAGTGTGATATTGCGTTTGTACAACAGTTCGACGGCATGAGTGCGTAAATAAACAAAACAACAGCGGAGTGTCTTTAAAAGCCCTCTTTTGTGCAAACTACTTTCTTCCGCCACGCATCAGTTTTGACAGCTGATCAGCCGAGCCAACACCTCCGTTACCAATTCCAAAAACGAAGGAATGTTGAGTTGCTTCAGTGAAAGCTTATTGAATTACTGTAGTAAAAGCAAAGTATTGTGTGTACTCATGGGCGTCGGAACCATTGAATGCGGGTGGGACAGGACCCGCCCACTTTTGAAGACCAATGATATCGGACCCACCCACTTTTACCGTCTCTAATTCGCGAATGTCTGCGCACTTTTTAGAGCGCCATCAGTCAAATCCATTCCACATGACGAATGCGCTAATAGATTAATGTGTATGAACATGCAGCATCTGGGGTGGAGGAGTGGACGGAGCGGGAGCATCAGGCGCAATCATCAAACATATTTCAAAGGAAGCGGGCGCCACGGTCCTGACCGAATCGCTGTCTATACTAGGTGCGTTTAGTGAATATTCGCGCCTGCTGCACTCCTGTAACACAGCAAAGTAAACAAAGCATCTGAGCGGATCTGCTGCTCAGATACACCTAAGCCTACCCGATAATTTATTCAAACTTTTCGATTATTTCCTTTATTTTTATTTTTATTGAAAACAAATGCCTTTCCGATGTAAAATGAGATGTGAAAAAGCAAAAGATCGATTTCGGCAACAGGCGGACGCGAACTCGGGT
>JAHKKF010503560.1:0-11483 GCA_019740295.1 Labeo calbasu
TCGCAATTCATCGTTTGCCAGCCCTAATATAGATATATCTATATAGATCAGTTTTTCTTAAATGTTATGTTTAAATATGCCAGTGATGGATTATTTAATTAAATATGCACAAATCATTTGCAAACATTTCCAGATCAAAAATCTGTACATTGTATAAAACCAGGTTTAAAATTCTTATTTTTAAATTCTGATTTTTCTTGACATATTACTTATTATTTTTATAGTGGGGATTTTGGAGAATCTATTTTGTATCACTCCAGAAACTTTTTTTGTATCATGCTTTTAGAAATAAAATGTTACATATATCTGTAAAAATAAAATCTAAAAATGTTACAAATGTTACAAGCGAATGTTACATGAACAAACAAACCCCTCTGTAAAATAAAAAAAATAGATACTTTAATATTTCTGTCTAGGAAAAAAAATTAAATATATGCATAAATATTTAATAAATAAATTGCAATCTACAGATGCAAACAGATAACATATAATAAAAATGAAAACTTAAAGGTGCAGTAAATGATTTCTTAATATTTGAAATAACTAAAAAAAAACTAAACTAAAATGGCCACACCCCTATATTGATAGCTCCGCCCCCATTGTGCAAACATGCAACAGGCACCTCCCCCATCATGAGTGGACACGCTTCTTACTGCTGATTGGCTAGAAGTGTGTTTTGGTGCTCATCCCAATCCACTTTCAACAGCGTTTCTCAGAAATTGCATACTACACCTTTAAATGTGGATTTCTGAAGTTAAATCTCAGAACTGTCCACTGGTGTTTCCTGTAGAGTTTTCCTTTAATATACTGATATGTTGCGTCAGTAGTGAAAACAGTACAGTTGATTAACACCTATTTACCAGTGATTAAATTACCGTCAGTGTACGTCTACTATCACCTTCTTTAATCGTTTCTCCCATGGCCTCTGAGCGCGTGAGAAAGCCGACGCAAGGTCATGCGACTCTTTGAATCCGCAGAACATTTTCCGCGGGAACGTCTCCTTCTGCCACGAGTGAATGCGCTCTCCATCTTCAGAAACCAGAGACTGGGAGATTGACGTGTGAAGGGTAGACAGACGCTCGGTGGACGAGAAAAAGCACTGCCAGGTCCGCATGAGAGACCCGTACAGCGGCCCTGAGAGACATGCAGCAGTGAAAATCAGCTCAGTTACAGACTTTTATTCAATTACATTACACTGAACACAACTGCAATTGAACTTGACGGCCAGCAAATATGAGTTGTATGTAAAAGAGCAACTTTGCATAAAAGTCATACGAGCAAAATAAGGGGTAGAGGATAACAGAAATCTTAAGATTAAAGAAAATGATGAAGCAAATGTAAGGTGTTGACTAATTAAATATGTGCTAATTTCCATACATTTCCAGAACAGAAATCTGAACATTGAACATTTAATACTGTGTTGTTACCTGAATGATCCACAGCTGTTTTTTTGTTTAGTAATAGTTGTTCATAAGTCTCTTGTTTGTCCTGAACAATTAAACTGCCTTCTGTTCTTCAGAAAAATCCTTCAGGTCCCACAAATTCTTTGGTTTTTTAGCATTTTTGTGTATTCGAAACCTTTCCAACAAGGACTGTATGATTTTGAGATCCATCTTTTCACACTGAGGACAACTGAGGGACTCATATGCAACTATTACAGAAGGTTCAAACGCTCACTGATGCTCCAGAAGGAAAAATGATGCATTAAGAGCCGGGGGTGAAAACTTTTGAACAGAATAAAGATGTGTACATTTTTCTTATTTTGCCTAAATGTTATATTTTTTCATTTAGTACTGCCCTTCAGAGGCTACAGAAACTACTTTTATGTTTCCCAGCAGAGAAAATAAGCTGAGTTTACCCTGATATTCAAATTCCAAAAGTTTTCACCCCCCGGCTCTTAATGCATTGTGTTTCCTTCTGGAGCATCATGTACAAACTCACATTATTTCTCAGAATTGCAAGTTTATATCTGGAACTCTGGAATTCTGATAAAGTCAGAATTACGAGATTAATTTTTGCAATTCTGACTTGGCAAAAAGTTAGAACTGCAAGAAAAAAAAGTCAGAATTGTGAGATAATTTTTTTATTCAGTGGCGGAAAAGAGCTTCCATAATGAGATGCTTCTAAAAATACTATGTGGAGCAGCATTTTGGACCAATGAGACTAAAATGTGGGCGGAGCTACTCAGTGCTAAGAACCAATCATTTACCACAATGCCCTGTTGGTAATGTTTAAAGCAGCTGGTCAGTGTAAAAACTCAGACTGAGGAATTGAGGATACGTTTTTTGACACTCACGTGTCTCAGTGACTGATTTCCACTTGTTGCTCCACTCGGTCAGCTGACGGGCATACTGTCGCTCCACATGAGCCCGGTCCTTCATACATGCGATGATGTCTTTACAAGCCTGGTACGACTCCGATGTCCTCTGTACCGTCCGCATGTAATTTCCTGGCTAAGAGACAAGAATATGGAAATGTATTTTAATTTACCTGTAAATGTTGAACTACATATAGTATTTTTGCTCAGTTCCAAGTCAAGTTGCATTTTTTATATAGAGTTTATACAATACAGATCGATTCAAAGCAGCTTCACAGTAATAAACAGAAAAATAACAAAAATATTGTAAAATTAATCAATTGTGAAATTCAATTTCAGCTGTAAATTAGCTCTACAGATAATTGTGTCTGAGTTTAATTGAGCATCAGTTGTTTTAATTGAGTTCAATAACAGTGTTAATGTAGCAAAGTTGTTTTTTTAAATGAAAACTACCATATGTGCAATTGAGTTGTGCAATTGCAAATGGTTTTATTTGAATGTGATTATTATATCTGAAAATAAATAGCATTGAATATAATAGTTTTGTTGTTAATTTTAACCTTTAATATCATGTAATAAATGAGACAAAAAAATAAATAAAGTCAGAATTGTGTGATACAAACTGGCAATTGCAAGCTATTAAGTCCGAATTGTGAGATATAAACTCACAATTCTGTGAACATATCAGTCTTTTTTTTCTCCTCAGAACTGGACTTTATAACTCGCAATTGCCAGTTTGTATCTCATAATTCTGAGAAAAAAAAGTCAGTATGGATACAAACTTTTTAAAATCTTTTTTAAATTAGCAATTGTGAGTTTATATCCCACAATTTTGACTTTAGAGCTCGCAATTGTGCGTTTATATCTCACAATTCTGAGAACAAAAAGTCAGACTTGCGAGATGTAAACTCGAAATGGTGAGATAAAAAGTCGCAACTACCTTTTTTAGTTTTTATTCAGTGGTGAAAACGGGCTTCCATAATATATACAGTTATAGTACACCGTTAAAAAAAAAAAAAAAAAAAACAATTTGTTGAGTCAACTTAAAATAATTTGTTACCTTGCTGCCTTAAACTTTTAAGTTCAGTCAGCTCAAATAAGTTTAGTCAACTTAAAATAGATATTTGAGTTGACTAAACAAAAAAATGGTTTGTTAAACTTAAAACTGGGCTTGTTAATTTGACTCAAAAAACATTTTTTTACAGTGTAGTTGTATAATTCATAAATTATTAATTAATTAAATTGAGTTATTATTTTTTTATTTGGTAATCTTAACCTGTGAAGCAAGCCTATAGTGCGTTCCAGATCAGTCACTTTTGAGGTTCCATCTCAGCTGTGATGCTGCCTATGTAGGGAACAGACAGCAAAGCAGCTCACCAGGCTTTGGAACAGCCTTTATCTTACCATCCAGAAGCTGATTTTGTTGATATCCTCAGGTGGGCCTGTTGGAGAGTCCGCCATGGTTGCAGCTGGCTGCAAAAGAGACCAGACTGATTACGTGTAAGAGAGGAGGGATCTGCATGCTTCATTTCATTGACTATAAATGCAGTGCACTACTCGATACACCAGTAAACATCCAAAGTTGTCCGTCAAGTCCAGTTTCTGCTTGTTGCACCAGCCTCAAGCCACTGTTGCCCTACTTTTACTTCTCGTCACCCCCTGAACTATCAGAACTCGTCTTGACACGTCGAGTGACATTTATGCAGGGGCATCTGGGTTTGTTTGCTCATTTGTTCCCACAGTGCTCCAAGAGGTTTAACGGCAAACAGACGGCCGCTCGGCTGCAGCGTTTCACAAGCTTTTGAACCTTCTGCACATTTGCGTTACCCCAGGCCGGATGCTCTTTTCGGGCATCTTTTCATTTTGACATACTGCAGGATTGTTCAAATCTGCAGCGTTTGTTCAAATTACTATGAGCAATAGTGTTAGTGATGCTAGACTTGGCAAATAACACTAACAAATGTAGATGCTCTTGAAAAGGGAAACACTTCACCTGACAAGCTACTTTCTTCGTTTGGCCTCGTGCCGTATAACAATAGCCAAAATTTTAGTCATGTTACTTAAAAAGGAGACTTCACAATCTAAACAGATAAATACCCTTGTGAAAACTGAAGCATACTTATAAAAAGAGTATGCTTATAAAAATTACATGCTTTAAAACAGCGCGAAAACTTAATTGCATGTAATTTGCAAATGCATTACAGTTAGTTGAACTTAAAAATGTATTCTGACACGCTCAAGTAGGATATAAACGCATCTTTATATGTAATTTTTATAACATAACATCTTGTAAATATAGTTAAAGTGTACTGCTGAATGTACTGACAAGTATTTATTGTAAACTTAAATATTTAAACAACTGAAGCTTGTATATCATTGATTTAAAATTAGCTCTTGTGCTTTATTTGTCAACATATCAAAATAAGTGTCTTTAAAGCATGAAAAAACATTCAAATATAATTATATAAAGTGTACTTTAAAGTAAAATTTTACAAAGTGCACTTGCAAGCACAGTTTTTTAAATTACAGTCTTAAGATTTGAAGTGCACTATAAGTGCTCATCAGATACAATTAAATGCACTTCGTTTTCACAAGGTAACAAAGACTAAAAAGATGAGGAATTGCACCTGCTGTGGTTTAATGCCTAAACACTTGGCAACAGGATGCAAAATAGTAAATGACAACAGCAACAAGTCCTGCAGCCTGTTTGATAAAAATCCCTAAAGAGTCTATACAGCAGTGGTTAGCAAATTGTAGTCTACAAATCCCTGCAATTAAAAAAGACCTAAATAGTTCTACAAATTTTTGGTCTGTAAAAGTGTGGTCATTTCAAATGATATTATGACAGCCGCTGCTAAGACTACACACATTTATTTTTGCATAATATGACTTATACCTAAATGCATGTATTTGCACTGCTTAAAAAAATGTCCGGCTGATAAAAATGTCCTGGGTGAGTTTCTGGCCGTAATCCAGAGCATGCAACTGTCTGTGTGAATCACTCTGGGGACTCGTTGCATGCAAGACTGCAACTGGATATAGACACTTCTGATGTTAAACATCTGTGAAATGTGCTGTCAATTGACATGATTAACACTGACAGAAATCCAGAAACTAAAGGTGATAATGCTCATAAGATTTATGCAAAATCACGCAAACTAGGTGAAATAATTAATGGACGTCATTGTATCTGCATGTATTAATGCGCATGTTTATGAGCGTACTGTAAGGGCGTGTCTATGTGTGTGTCTGTGTATGTGTGTGATGCTACCGGAATCCGGGATCAGAAATAGAATTCACCCCCACCCCAGAATTCCATCCAGCAGCCGAGAGACTCCAAATAAACACGAGCTGGTGGGTCGTCTTACACACGCTTTATAACACACACTCTCTGTGCAAAATACATAACAGAGTCAGAAATGTATTTTCGAGGGCTGATATTTGCTCCCTGAAAGTGATTTTCTATTTATGAGAGCATGTGTTGTTCCAACACTTTGTCAAATACTTACAACACTCTTAGAAAAAAGGTACTAAGCTGTCAATGGGGTGCCACTATAAAGTACAAAAGCTAATATGTACTTTTAAAGTACTGTTGTACCTTTAAGGTACTAATATTTACTATTTAGGGGTAAATAAGGCATGTAAGGGGCAAATACGGATGTACCTTTTATTTATTTATTTGAGTATGAATCAATTACTTAAAATGATAACTACAGAACCCAAAACTCATAAATACAACCTAGAATTTATATATGTGACCACAGACCACAAAGCCAGTCATAAGGGTCAGTTTTTTGACAGTGAGATTTATACATCATCTGAAGCTGAATAAATAAGTTTCCACTGATGTATGGTTTGTTAGGATGGGACAATATTTGGCTGAGATAAAACTATTTGAAAATCTGGAGTCTGAGGGAGCAAAAATATCAAAATACTGAGAAAATGGCCTTTAAATTTGTCCAAATGAAGTTCTTAGCAATGCATATTACTAATCAAAAATTAAGTTTTGATACATTTACGATAGAAAATGTCGAAATATCTTTATGGAACATGATCTTTACTATCATTTTGACCCATACAATGTATTGTTGGCTATACCCGTGCTACTTACGACTGGTTTTGTGGTCCAGGGTCACATATGGTAAATGACTAATACTGTTAATTTCTGACCATGAAACATATTATATTCAATACATACAACATCACAATTACAATCTCTAAAATATAAACGAATTGCATGGGAATAAAAACATAATTAAAAGTACACATATCAAAAATGAACTCATAAACCTCAAAAAATATAGCATTTTTGTTACTGTGAATATCAATACATTTTTAGTAAAGTCCAAAAACATAATGGAAACATTTCTACAGGCTATTTGAGCACTGATTTATTGATTAAGCTCTCTGTGTGAGCTAAATATACACTATAAAGCTATTTATTTTTGCAAAGTTGCACATGCAAAATGCCATGACTACATGTGCCAAAGTTGCTTAACTTATTAATTGCTAATTTCCTTAGTTTGTAAAACTAATTCACATACAACACTATCTAATCAATCAGGGTAAAAAACACTCTTCATACTATATGGATAGTTGACATGTCAAACAGTGATATGCATCTAAAATTTTTAGTTTTCTAATTTATGCATGCTAATTTTATCATATTAACTAATTAATGAACAAACTATTTGTATTTTTAAAAATACATTGTGTCAGCACAACCATTAAGTCTAAGTGGGGTGCAAAAAGTGTTTGCAAACAATAAAAATGATGTTGCAGCACCTAAAATATACTTTCATACACACTTTCTGAACAAAAGTCAAACTGAATAGCAAAATAAAAAAGCAAAACTGACCTGTCACTCCAAGGCTTTTTTCTTCACTTCTTTGGCTTGTTCTGCCTTCCTTCAGTTTCTCTCACTTCTCTCCCATGTCTGTCTGTCTCTCACTGTCTGTCTGACGTTCCTCCGTGTCTGTGCAGTCAGTCAGCTGTTGCGGAGGTGCATATGTACATGCAAGTGTGTTTTCCTTCTCTCACTCACTCTCTCTCTCACACACACACACACAGAGACATTCTCTCTCATCTCAGTGCAAATGAGTTGTCAAGTGTGAAATTTAAGTGTGTTGTAGAATGTGAGAGTTATTTCAGCTCACTGCCAATCACAGCTCAGAGCGAAAAACTGCCAACATGTGAAGCAATTAGTGTGTACTGTATCAGTGTTCACAAAGCAAGTTCGTAAGTTCAAAAGTAAACAACAATATAGCCTACTATTAACATAATGCAGTTTAACATTTCTATAATCAAAACATATGACGTGTTTAAGCACTCAACTTAGTATAGTAACATGAATGTTGACGATTGTTTATTATCAGAGTTCATCACCTCGGCAACAGCAGCAGGACAGTGGCCAGTGTCATGTGATCTCTACTGCATCATACGCAGGCAATCGTGGCCTGTGGGAGTTTAAGGAATAGTTCATCCTAAAATGAAAAAGTCATTTTTTACTCACCTTCAAGGTTGGTGCTACCTTCATGAAAGTGTTCAAGCATACAATTAAAGGAATAGTTCACCCAAAAATTAATATTTGCTAACAAAAATTAATTAGATCATCCAAGATGCAGATGAGTTTGTTTCTTCATTTAAACAGAGAAATGTAGCATTCCATCACTTGCTTAGTGAATGGGTGCCGTCAGAATGAGAGTCCAAACAGCTGATAAAAACATCACAATAATCCACAAGCAACCCACACCACTCCTACCCATCAGTTAACATCTTGAAAAGTGAAAAACTGCATGTTTGTAGGAAATAAATCCATTGTTAAGATGTTTTTAACTTCAAACTATTGCTTGCAGCTAAAATATGCGTCTATAATTCATAATAACACTTCCTCCAGTAAAAAAGGCCGTCTGGTCTGAACCAGGAGAGAAATCTGCTCAGATCAAGCACCAAAAAGCTCTAAATGTGATGGTGATAGGCAAAAGGAGATGGACATTTTCACTGGAGGAGGTGGTATTATGAATTATGGACTCGTATTTTAGTCAGAAGCAACGGTTTTAAGTTAAAAACGTCTAAAGGACGGATTTGTTTCTTAGAAACATGCAGCTTTTGGCTTCATAAGATGTTAACTGATGGACTGGAGTGGTGTGGATCACTTGTGTATTATATGATGTTTTTATTAGCTGTTTGGACTCTCATTCTGATGGCACCCATTCACTGTAGAGTATCCATTGGTGAGCAAGTGATGCAATGCGTCATTTCTCCAAATCTGATGTAGGAACAAACTCAACGACATATTGGACGTTTTGGGTGAACTAGTAAAGCATACTGTAAAAATAGGCTTTAAAAGCTGCAAAAATTTTGGTCAAAAAGAGATGAGAATAAATTCAACAAGAGAATAATTTATTCAAACCTCTTAAGCAGAGCTTATGTATCATCATATTCATCAATTATTGTACAGAACAATAGAAATATCTGATATTTATATATATATATACTTTAATTCTGCATACATTTCCATACACACACTCACACATACATACATATATATATATATATTTCCTTTGTTCCTATTTCCTTAAATATATTTTCAAATGAAATGGAGTTACGCTTTACTCCTATAAAACAACCACCACCGCCATAACAAAACACACATACACACACACACACACACGCATAAACACAGAGTCTGTGTTAGTGTGCATGCGTGTGTGTGTTTGTGTAGGTTAACAAGAGCGCACTTAAGCAATATAAACGATGGGTTCTTTCATTGTGTTCTGATCTTTGGAAGACTGATTCTGCTTACGGTATTAAAACGCTTACGTACTTAATCCTTATATGGTTATTATTGGCATTATGATGACTTCTTTTACTGCTTAAAGTCAACATGGAAGTCTGCAACCCATTTTACTTTCATAAATCCAATGTATCTGAGAATGCTAAATGCTAAAAATGTAAGGCAGGACTTGATTGCAAATCGATTGGATGGTGAAAAGTGTCACTGGCAAATTATATTCGATAAGCATTAAAAATGTGTATTAAAAAGTAAAAGGGGTCATTCAGGTTTCATGTTGACTTTAATCATCATATTATCAGATGAATTAAAGCCTGCACGTCAAGATGCTAAAATATGCACAGTAGCCTCATTTGTATTAATATAATAATATCATATTACTAAAATTCAATACACCTCTTGATCTCGTCATCCCAAAAAACAATGAAAGAAGTACATTCTCTCTGTCTCTGATTGCCTGAAGACGTTTGGCCGTCCGGCTTCAGCTGGGACGACAAACATTTGCTCATGATGACCTTATCGTTCACTCCGCGAGTGTTCGAATATTTCATAGCGCTTCTCCATTGCAATCATCCCCACCTCTGTCCTTGAGTGGAAGTCTTTCCCTCTCATCCCAAGTGCTTTTTGTCTAACCCCATTCTCTCTTTCTATCCTCTAACTGGTTCTCTCTAATTCTCTCCTCTAGCTCTGAGTCGCCTCATCTCTCATGCGTTCGTTCTGCCCTTCAGAAGAAACAGTGGAGACAGAGAAAGCAGAGGAGAGCCTAGAAAACATGGAAGGGGGGAAAGAAACAGAAAGGAGGCAGAGCATGAGGTAAGAAACCAAAGTGCTCAAGATCATCTACAAACTAAAATGAATTCGAATGAATTTAGAAGTTATATAAATGAGCAGTATGTAATTACAGGGCACGTGTCAGTTGTGCGAATACAAATAAATGCCACGTTTAATGAAAGGAATGAGCTGTAATTCGACTGATTAGATGATTTTTGTGGTCTTAAATGGACTATGAAAAATCATAACCTAATGCATTTATGTTATAATATACACTACTAGTCAAAGGGTTTGGTCACACGACTCAATTCTCCTGATCTTTTGATCTAAAGGCTTGTGCATTTACATTTCTAAAACTACAAAATGAGACATGAACTCCTTCAGGTAGTGTCATAAAATTGGGATTTAACATGCTGTAACTCTGAAACGTGGAAAATGTTAACAATAAAGAATAAATAGATATGTCCAAACCTCTGACTGGCAGTGCAAAATAAATACGCATACATGACCTAGAGAGGAAATGGGTTTTGTGATCAAATGAAGTCTTCCTTAACTAAACTTCTTTTAATAAACATCATCTAAAGCATACAAAAACATCAAGGGCAGGATATTTTTTCATTGTTGAGTAAAGCTGCAGGCAGAATTATCCATGCAGAGCTAAATTTTTATGAAATGGTGGACCATTTTTAGAAAACAAATATAAACGGCCCCCTCACTACTTCTGTCTACTTTGCTTTCTGATGTTCTTTTGCTTGTTCGCCAGGCCCTCGTCTAAATTTCCCCTCCTCTGTCTATCTCACCTGTCTGTAAGTCTCTTAAGCGCACGCTCAATGTTCATGCGGTGTCCGACCCGACTCACGCCCAGATCCAGGAAGTCCTCTTTTGTCAGAGACGGCAGGTGGGAGCCGTCAATCTCGTTGTCGAGAAAGCGCTCCCGGTGCTCTGCCAGATTCAGGTAAGTCAGCCAATCAGCAACGTCGTATTTGCTCCAGTAGGGGAGGGGCTTAGACACAAAAGGCTGATTGGGTGGAGGAGGAGTTAAAGGCGGGTAGCTCAGACAAGAGGGGGAGGAGCCTCCGGACAGGAAGTTGGTAGGAGAGAGAGAGGTGGAGACCAGCGCGGGGTTGGGAGGAGCCACAGGTGACGGGAGCGGAAAGAGAGGAGAAGTTTGCGGGAAAAACTGGTCTGAATATTGATGGGCGACTCCCAACGGGGGCGTTAAAGGGGGTTGTATTTCGTACGGAGAGCCGTAGAGCGGCGTAGACGGAAAGAGAGGGAGCGAGGACGGACGTGGAGGTCCAGGTTGCGGATGGTCCGAGCAGGAAATGAGGGGACTGGGCGCTCGCCGACGCTGGGTGTACGAATGAGATTCTGAGCGGCGCAATTCCGGTCCGGAGAACTGAAACTCTGACACTTTACCGCGATACTTTGAGCGATGTTTTGGAGACAAAGGATAGGGGGAGTAAGATGGAGAAAGAGGTGGATGAGAAACAGAGGAAGGAGAAAGAGGTGCGTGAGAGAGAGATATCGGGGAAATGGGAGGATGAGGTAACGATGGAGGAGAGAGGGGTGCATGAGCCAGGGAAAGAGGAGAGAGGGGGG
>JAHKKF010503563.1:0-13481 GCA_019740295.1 Labeo calbasu
ATACCTGAAAAATACAAATTTTATTTCATTTATTTTACTTACTAATTACTAATAAGTATTTATTTACTAATTTATTTTACAGTGCAATTATTTTACAACATATGGCCATTCCTGTCATAGGAATAATAATATAAAATTAATATTATTATAATATTCTAATTTGTTTGGCTTCCAAATTGACCAGTGTGAGTGTACTTTAGACTGAGACACTATATCACAACTGACTGAGTTCCCTGTAAACTTTAAGAACAAGTCAATTCACCAGAGTTCTTTCTTTGTTTAGTTTGTTCACTGACCTGTTTGGAGCTATTAATTTTTAACTCTCAGAGTGCAGAGAGATGAATTTAACTTTAAAATGTACAAAATTTTCTCCTGGGGGGGCATGCCCCCCCACACCCCCTTAGTGGGACCGAGGTCCACCACCACAGTCTCACAAAATTCTGTGGGAAACACTGCACTAAATATATATATTTTACTAGATATTATATACTAAATATTTAATATATTAAAACTAATAAATATAACTTGTATATAATTTATTATTTGTTAGTATTGCTGGCTGGGTTATCATAGTTAACTAAAACTAAAATCACACACACACACAAACTAACAAACAAGTAAATAAATAAATGTTACTGCAGTAAAATAAATGTAACCGAAATTAAAATAAACAATGTACTGCAATAACAAAAATTAAATATACTAAAATTAATAAAATTAATTTAAAAAATACATTTTAACAAACTGACAAAAACACAATAATACTACTAAAACTTTAAAATTAAAAACAGAAAATATAAAAATAAAATTATTCCAAAATATTAACAAAAACTATAATAGTATATCAATGATACTAAAAGCTACGGTTGATTATTGTTATATCAGTTCTAGACATTTATGGGCTCTTGTGTTTGGGCATCATTTTCCCCCCATGAATTGCATGCATTTCATTTTGTTAAAAATCAATGGAATTTTCAGAGGTCTATTTCAGTGGAGAAAGAGAACTTGCGCCCTCTAGTGTGTCTTTTTTTCAAAGCTTCACCTTGAAGCATGAGCCTTTAGTGGCCAACGATAAATCGCTGCAGCCAGGAGACGGGTGCTTTCACACCTGTAGATCGATTGCTTTGTTCCGAAACAGGGATTACATGTATTACTATGTTGCATTTTATTCTTGGTGCGGTTCGCTTTCACACGGCAAAGTTTCTAAACGGGCCAGATGTCCTAATACAAGTCACGTGCGAGTGAACAGTCCTCTCATTGGTCAAAATTCCACGGTTTATTTTCTGGGATTCTGCTCAGCTGTCATCCGTCAGAATGGAACAGCAACAACAGCTTTGCGGGCTTATTGTTGCATTTTTTGTAGCTATCGTTATATTAATTTATAAGTTTGAGCAAGAGTCCAAGATTCGTCGGGAAAACATTTAAAATACACCTACTACAAAGAGAGCAATAAAACGGCACTATAAAATGAAAATGCGCGCTTTGATTTTGAATGGCGAAGACGTGCCCATGACATTCACAGGTTCATTTTAAGCGGTATTAGCAAAACAACAAAGCTACTGCTGTCCACAGAACTGTAATTACCCATTATACTTTGTGATATAGCCTGGTACGTTGGTCCGTTGGATCGGATTGCTTTCTCACTACAACCGAAGACCGCTCCAGAGTTCGTTTTCAATCGAGCCGAGACCACCTCGTTCAGGCGATCTGTTTTGGCGCAGACCCGAACGCGATTGCCGTGTTCACATATGCCCAAACGAACCGAACTAAGGTTCCGAAACAAAGTGCCAAGTATTAAAGCACCCTTAAAGTGGGTGGAGCTTATGCCACTAAATTATTAACAAGTATAAAGATCATAGGAACCCATCCACACTTTTATTTCCTTGGTTGCATTGCCACAATGCATCTTCACTTAATACACTCTAAAAAAATGACTCAGAGGTTGGGTTAAATGTTTAACCTAGCCTTCTGGGTAGTTTTATTTAACTCAACTATTGCTTAAAACTGACTAAATTTCTTCCTTAACTCCATTGAAATACGTGATAAATTAACCTTAATTAATGTGTTTGTTAAATTCACATTTATTAATAAGTTAAATAAAAAATAATATAACATTTTTTTAAATTGCTAATTAATACATGTTCACCTTTTGATTATTACTGATGCCTCTAGTAATTGTGTGTCTGATTTTTAATTTACAATCTATTTTGGGTTCATTTTAAGCCAACCATACCATACAGTAATTTTTAAATAATAGTTGAGTTAAATAAAACTACCCAGAATTGCTGGGTTTGTCCATATTTCACCCAGCATTTTTTAGTGTATAAAAAAGCATTACATGTATTATATGCTCTCTATGTGAAAGTTAAAGGTAATTTTAGCAAATACTAAAATTTGCAATTAACACACCTGAAACAAAGAATTTAAGACTGATCTGAAATGAAATGCTAAAATAACCAACCTCTCATTTCCTCCACAACGCTGCAGTCTCATTGGCCGATCAGTGACAGATGTGTCAAATCACAGCGCTGCCACACCTCAGCACTGTATAAAAAGTGCCTTACTCTAGTAGTTTACACACACGTTCTCGCACACACACCAGCTGTCCCTGAGAACTGGATGAGCCAAGACACAAAAAACTACCGAACTATCAAGAAGAAACAGGTATGTTGTTAACAGAGTTTAACAAAATTGTTTTTCAGATAAGTAGGCTCTGATGGCTGTAGTTTTTTAAATAACTGTATTCCAAGTTGACAGAATGAGGCATGACTGCTAAACATTTGTTTCCAACTACAGTATATTCAGCATATAAACATTTTTTTTCATAACAAGCATCAATGTCTCCTTTAGGATACAGAAGGCAGAAGCTGAGCAAAACCTGAGGAAAGAAACAGTCATCAGTAAACGGTAAACTTTAGCTACTGCCTCTTTTAAGATAAATACTATAGCATTTAGTGGTTGGATTATACTTTAAAGGACGAATGTTTCTCTCTCTAATTGCATACAGCTTTCTTCAAAACACTGCAAATGGGAAATAAAAACTCTGGTAACAATGAGAATCGCCAATGTGCTAAACCGGCGGTCTTCAGTTTTGACAGCTTTATTAACAATGCATTAAAAGAACAACTTGAAGGAGCGCAACGTGAACTTGAAAAGGAGAGAAATATACGGAAATTGAGAGAAGAAGAGAAGAGGAGAATCGACAATGCAAACAGGGTTAAAGAGGAAGAAGAAAGGAAAAGAATTTGCAAAGAGAAGAAAAATGCACAAACAAACAAGACAGTTTGTGAATCCGTATTTATGGGTTATTAAAGGAAGTTATTTTTAATTTCCATTCATCCTACAAAAGATACATGCACATCACCTAAAACACTGTGAAGATTTTACTTTTCTTCTTCCATATGTCTGCTGTAAAGCACTTACTAAACTTTTGGTTTTAAAATATGTTATATAAATAAAGTTCTACACATCTTAATTACCAAAGAAGAGTGTGCATCTTTTTACTTACCTTGTGAATTTTGCTTGACAGGCATAAGAAATTAGCATTATATTTGCTTTGCCAATGACCTAGGAACTGATCCTGATGTACACTCAAGTATCACAAAAAAAAAAACCAATAGTTGTGTTTTATTATTTGGCAAATACAATTTAATTTAAGGCTATTCAAAGGCTTGATGACAAATCAATTTATTTCAGTTTTCTTTAACTTCTTAGTATACTGGAAAGCACTGGAAGTATAGTGTGCACTGCTAAGCACTTGATAGTCTTTAGCACTGAAAATGATTGTTGTGTTGTTAAGTAAGTCCTATAAAATATATATAATAACTTTAAATTAAAATAAACACTTTAAAAAACACACACACACTTCATTGTTGGGGCCATAGCTTTAAACTGAAAAATGAAGATAAAAGGTGTTTATAGTGTATGAAGAAGCTATAAATGTGACAAATAAAAAATTATCAGGTCTGTCCTTTACTGACATCCTGACATTAAGGATGTCTATGATGTGAATAAATCTAATTAACAGAATAAATGTTATATTTATGTCTGCATAGCCGCTGTATGTGAGGTGAGGTAAAACATGCTAATTGAGTGAAAAACGACACAGAAGCACATCCCTCTCTCACAAACATTGCTGAAAGTTTGTAGTTAAATTGTGCTTTTGGATATTTCCATAGCATTGAAAGTCAAGCAATTCACATACTCTCTAACGTTAACTGGCAGTCAGGAGAAAGACAGAGAAAGAGAGAGCGCTTCTGCTGCATGTGCTTGATTATGGTTCACTAACTCAGCAGATGTGATATTATTTTTTTAATTAAAACTAAAATGTACCGGAAAGTGAAAAATTTAAAAGAGAACTCCACTTCTGCTCTATACAGACAATGAACTTGATTCGTAGTAGTGATGGGAAGTTCGGATCATTTTACCGATTCGGACCTTTGAGTCTCGTTCAGCAAAATGAACAAATCTTTTTTTTGAGTCATTTCGTTCATTTTGTTCATTTTAGCAAAATATAATTAAAATGTTACGTGTTACTTCCCTAACACATCTACTGCTTACACAAGCGCTGATCACACTACAAACAAGACAAAACTATAATGCTATAAGAAACAGAAAAGATTCATTCATTGATTACCTGGGTCTTTAGTCTATGATTAGCTCACCTCACCTCTTATCTGACAAGTTTTCGGGTTTAAGTCGTTCATTCATCATGTGACAGTCCCATAAAATGAATGAACGACTCGAAAAACCCGAAGACTCGAAACAGGTGAACTAATTGCAGTGCAAACCCTAACAGGATGTTGTGCATGCGCAACTGGACAAATCACTCCACGAGACGACTCGTTCTTCCCGAGTCACATTAAAGATTCTTTCAAAATGAACAAATCGTTCAAGAACGACCCATCACTAATTCGTAGCATCGTGGACGCACATCTCAGAGCCTGTGCAACATGAGCTTTTGTGCTTAAAAAATATACAAATTTTTATTTTCCAAAAAAAAATGACCGATCGTTTCGCTAGAAAAGACTCTTCTTCCTCGGCTGGGATCATTTAGAGTCCTTTGAAGCTGCATTTAAACTGCATTTTGAAAGTTCAAAATCGCAAAAGTTCAAAAGTCACATTAAGATTCGTTCAAAATGAACTAATCATTCAAGAATGACCCATCACTAATTCGTAGCATCATGGAGACCAAAACTGTCCAGACAGGAAACAAAGTCCTTTGTGAATGAGTTACCAGCACTGTCCACATGAATGCTGAAGTCACCCAATAGAATAATATTAGGTAATAAGGTACACAGTGAGGTTAAAAATGCACGAAAGTCATCTAAAAATGTATTACAGTATTTGGGTGGCCGATAGACAACATCTAGAACTATAGCCGTTGGACCGCTGATAGATAAAGCAACTGATTCAAAGAAAGCGTACGTTGATACAGTCAACAGAGATGATTTGTAAGTCCATTTGTGAAGTATCGCTAAGCCTCCGCCACGTCTGAAAACTCTAAAAAGTCATTCTCTTGCTGCCAGGTCTCAACCAAACAGAAGAAATCAAACTTACGATCATCCACAATATCACTGATGAGGAGACCCTTGTTAGAGAGTGAACGTACATTAAAAAGTCCCACTTGCAGCTCATTTCCACCCAGCGAAGAGCTAGCTGATTTGGCTAAGCTGGCTAACATGCTCTGGTCAACAGTATTTGAAATTTTAAAATTCATATTAAGTTTTCTCTAGTCCATATTGAAAAAAAAAAACGAAATAAATGAATAAATGTGGTACATACAAAAAATGAAAGTATTGGTGTGGTAGTTGTTTGGGTACTGGAACCATCCTTGAGTAAATGAATATCTGAAATGTCTAAGATATGGCCAATGGGCACAGAGAAAGAGTATCTGTATGCAGTTTGGGAATGCAAAGAATCAGTAACATGATGTTCAAGAAACAAAGAAACAAAAGTCACGCAAGTGCTATGCAGAAACATAAGAGCAATTAAGTGTCATTTACATGGCCCTCTAATGAAGCAAAAAGAATATACACTCTCATTATGACAACTTTTACAAACTACACAGAATTAAAGAACTTAATACTTTGTACTTAATACTTTTAAGTTGATTACTAAGAAAAATTATATTAAATGTATCTTTTTTACCTTATGTAAACGTATCTATTTTCTGAAACTATAAAGATAAATATGATTATTTTTTATCTAATTGAAAGCATCCATTCAAAACTTGGAGTTAAATTCACAGCAGTAAAAAGGGTGTTCAAGAGTTACAGGAAAGGAAGAACAAACTGAAATCTCTACTGTATAACTTCCCCCATATGTATTCTAAACAGAATTCTAAATTTTTAACTCTTTGGGGTAAAGGATCTGAGGATCCTCAAATGCAAACTGTGTGTTTTACTTTTTTTTTTAAATATCGTCTTCATTAATTCTTCATTTTTTTTCTATTCATTCTTGTTCTACGTAGCACAGGTATATTTGTAGCAACAGCCAAAAATACATTGTATGGGTCAAAATGATCGATTTTTCTTTTATGCCAAAAATCACTGGGATATTAAGTAAAAAGATCATGTTCCATGAAGATGTTTTGTAAATTTCCAACCCTATAAATATATCAAAACTTAATTTTTGATTAGTAATATGTATTGCTAAGAACTTCATTTGGACACTTTAAAGGCAATTTTCTCAATATTTAGATTTTTTTGCACCCTCAGATTTCAGATTTTCAAATAGCTGTATCTCAACCAAATATTGTCCTATCCTAAAAAAACGTATATCAATGGAACACTTATTTATACTTATGATGTATAAATCTCAGTTTAAATGTACCCTTATGACTGGTTTTGTGGTCACATTTAATACTTTTATTATTTGAAAAGTTTGAGAATCACTGCACAAAACAAACACAAAAATAACACTTAATTTCAACATGTACTCTCCTTATCCGGTCTTAAGCAAAGCATGCTGGGAATTCAAAATCCACTACCTCATTTCCACTGAAACCTCATTGAGTTACTGCAACTTAATTTTTAAAGAAATCCAGTTGACAGACAAATTTGCAATTAAATTACACACAATATTAGGTCAGATGTAATGACCAACATTATTATGTCAACTGAGCTCAACAAAATAATGTTTGCAACTTAAAAGGTTTAATTAAATTATAAAATTTGAATCTGTCATTTTTACTTGAAACCATGCATTTATTTACCAGGTCGCTCTGAAGTGTAAAATGAATGTCTACCACGTATAGAATGCCTACAGGCACAGAACAGGAGTATCTGAATGCAGTTTGGGACTTGATGAATAACATGACACTGAAGAAGAAACAAGTCATGCGAATGCTATGCAGGAACCTAAGAGCAATGAAGCCTCATTTACATGACCCTCATATACTGAAGCCAAAAGGATATAAAATGAATGCCTAAAATTTTGCAAAAGGATCTGAATGCAGTCTGGGAATGTAAAGAATCACTAACATTCAGGAAACAAGGAAGCAAAAGTCATGCAAATGCAATGCAGAAATATAAGAACAATTAAAACTTATTTACATGGCCCTCTTATGCTTGAAGCCAAAAGGATATAAAAGGAATGTCTAAAATGCCTAAGAAACAAGGAAGCAAAACTCACACAAATGATGCAATGGCGAAAAAAAAAACATTATGCCTCCTATACATGTCTCTCATTTACTGAAGCCAAATGAATGTAAAAAATGTCTAAATGTCTACAATTTGGTCCACAAACACAGAGCAAGAGCATCTTAATCAGGGGCATCGCTAGACCCTTTCTACTGGGGTACAGGTCCTACTTTTGAGACCCAGTAAATATTACTGACAAATCACTTGTCTGACAATGGACATTATTATATGTTGACCTGAGAAACATTTACCCTGATAATATTTTAGCATTGAATTGCGGGATATAAACTCACAATTGCGAGTTATAAAGTCAGAATTGCAAGCATAAACTCACAATTCTGAGAAATAAAGTCACAATTTTGAGAAATAAAGTTAGAATTGTGAGATATAAACTCACAATTCAGACTTTTTTCTCAGAATTGTAAGTTTATCTCACAATTCTAAGAAAAAAAAGTCAGAATTGCGAGGTACAAACTCGCATTTGCAAGAAAAAAGTTGCACTCTGAGATTTTATCTCACAACTCTGAGAAGAAAAGTCTGAATTGCAAGTTTGTATCGTGCGACTCCCCGAAAAAAAAGTCAGAATTGTGAGATTTTATTTAGTGACGGAAATGGGCTTCCGTAACAAACAAACCACACCTGGACTAATTAAACATTGAATCATCTGCAGTGGTTTCTCACACTAAAAAAGTAACAATATACTTCCTAAGACTACAAATTAAAGGGGATTTATTTATTTATTTATTCTTTGATGGACTGCTGAATGGCTAAAAAGGCTCCTGATCTGAATACAGTACGGAAATGCAAAGAATCAGTGAAATGAAAGTCAAAAAACAAGGAAACGAAAGTCAAGCATCAAATAAAGCATCCGTTAATGATGCAACAGGATATGAAAAAAAGACTAAAATGCATAAAATTTGGTCCTCAGGCACCGATCAAGAGGATCTGAATACAGTTTGGGAATGTAAAGAATCACTAACATTCAGGAAACAAGGAGGCAAAAGTCAAGCAAATGCTATGCAGAAATATAAAAACAATTAAAACTCATTTACATAGCTCCAATATACTAAAGCCAAAAGGATATAAAAGGAATGCCTAAAATTTGCAAGAGGATCTGAATGCAGTTTGGGAATGTAAAGAATCACGAACATTCAAGGAAGCAAAACTCACACAAATTATGCAATGGCAAGAAAACAAACAAAAAAAGCCGAATTAATGTCAAATAAGTCTAAAACAAAAATCAATAATTTTGACCCATACAATGTATTTTTGCCTATTGCTACAAAAAAACCCAGCGACTTAAGACTGGTTTTGTGGTCCAGGGTCACAAATGTCTAAAAGCACAGAGCAAGAGCATCTTAATTAGTAGCATCGCTATACCCTTTCTACTGGGGTACGAGTCCCACTGTTGAGACCCAGCAAAATATTACTGACAAATCTCTCTTTTCTGACAATGAGCATTATTATATGTTGACCTGGGAAACATTTACCCTGATAACATTTTAGCAATCATACTACATGTTTTCTAACCACTCTCAGTCTCATGTTCACAAAGTCTGCATGAAAAATACAGTAAAATCACTAATACTGTGAAATACTAATACAATTTAAAACAGCTTCTATTTTAATCAATTTTATGTAATTTATTCCTGTGATGCAAAGCTGAATTTTCAGCAGCCATTACTTTGTTGCTCAGCAAGGACACATTAAATTGATTACAAGTGACAGTAAAGACATTTATAATGTTACAAAAGATTTTTAATCTTTTTAAAAAAGGGGGAAGAAAGAAATCACGCTTTCCACAGAAATAATAAACAGCACAACTGGTCAATTTTTCCAAACTTTTGACTGGCAGTGTAAAGTTATACATTTAATAAAGATGGTCTTATCTGAATGTGCTAAACTGAGTGATGAATGTTTGTTGCTATGTTTAATATAACACATGTAATTTAGCTATAATATGCATTTTATCTTATTTAACCATAATAGTTGTAGCTATTGCATTTTGTGCATTTTATACCTCTGAATATCCACATACTATGGAAGCCTGTTTCTGCCACTGAAAAAAAAACAAAAGGTAGGTGCAACTTTTTATCTCACAATTCTGACTTCTTTATCGGAATTGTGTGATACAAAGGGGCAATTCTGACTTTTTTCTCAGAATTGTGAGATATAAACTTGCAATTGTGAGTTATAAAGTCAGAATTGCATGATATAAACTGGCAACTTTTTTTTTTCTCTGAATTGAGTGATATAAACTCATAATTGCAAGTTAGAAACATAAGCAAGCATAAACTCACAATTCTGAGAAATAAAGTCACAAATTTGAGAAATAAAATTAGAATTGCAAGATATAAACTTTCAATTTGGACTTTTTTCTCAGAATTGCAAGTTTATATCTTGTGACTTTATAAAGCGTAATTGTGAGTTATAAAGTCAGAACTGTGAGATATAAACTTACAATTCTGAGAACACATCAGTCCTTTTTCCCCTCAGAATTGGACTTTATAACAATTAAAAGTTTATATCTCACAATTGTGAGAAAAGTCAGAATTGTGAGATATAAACTTGCATTGCGAGAAAAAGTCAGAATTACAAAATTTTATCTATATTTCTCGCAATTGTGAGTTTACATCAGACAAAAAGTCGCAATAACCTATTTTTATTTTTTATTCAGTGTCAGAAATGGGCTTCCGTAAGATACAAACCACACCTGGGATTAATTAAACTTAAAATTATTTCTGATTCATTTTGATCAATTCGGACAGTTCACACACTGAATCGTCTGCAGTGGTTTCTCACACAAAAAGTAACAATATACTTTATAAGTCAACTAAGAAAATTAAAGGGGTTTTATTTATTCATTAACATATATATTGACGGTCTGACGAAAGGCTAGAAATGCTCCTGATCTGAATACAGTATGGGAATGCAAAGAATCTGTGAAATGAAGGTCAAGAAACGCGGAAACAAAAGTCACAAATGCTGTACTAGAGCATAAAAGCAATTAAGCATCCTTTAATGATGCAACAGGATATGAAAAAAAAGACTAAAATGCATAATATTTTGTCCTCAGGCACTGATCAAGAATCTGAATACTGAATCTGAATGCAGTTTGGGAATGCAAAGAATCACTAACATGACATTCAAGGAAGCAAAACTTGCATAGTGTTACAATGAAACATGGGCTCAGGAATGCCTAAATGCAACTTCATGAAAGCCTTTAATATAAAAAAACCCAGAAGTAATGACAAAACATTTGCTTAGTTGACTTTACCTGCATATTTATTACAGCAGTTCTTCCATGAAGGGTAATGTGTGAAGGGGATGTTGCTCAAAATTACATTAAAATCAGTGAAACCATCACAATATTACAAGTCCTTCAAGAGATATATATCTGAGAAATAAACAGATCTTCTTTCGTGCTGTAAACAATACCTTTTAAGTACAGTAAATGTGGGATTACTACTCTAAACTAACTTACTGATAAATAAAACACAGAAATAATTGTTACAAGTACAATACATGTAACCACATATTTTGCCATAATGGTGAAGTTATTTTTACACTGCAAGGCAAACAGTACACTCTGACACCTCCATCATTCTGTAGTATGAAGATTAATTAAAATAATTAAACGAAACAAAAATGACCAGATCAAATACCGCTGCACTTGAAAGTGACTGGCTAAATGTTTTTTTTTTTCTCCAGTTGTTTTGTGAAGTCATATAGCTGCAGTTGTTTCTCTTTGTACATATTAATCTCTTTGTACATGCAAAGACTTAAAAAAATTCATTTAAATTTGTTTTATTGGCATGTTTATTATCACTCACAAGCAACATGTCAGAAAACACACAGTTTTATGTCTATGTCCAATCAAACTGTTGCAAGGTGTGGCCTTACATAACTATAAAACCCCAGCGCTCAGTTCACAATGATCAGGATCTGGAACTCAGACTGAGAAGGACAAATCATTCTTGAGGCTTACAGTTTATTGGATAAAAAAGGTATGCACTATTAAATGATGTTATCTCTGAAAAGCTACTGGAGCATAAGACACTGTCATAGTAATTGTTCAATAACTTAATAAATAATTGTGCACTACTTTTGTTGCTAGTTTTGCTGGTGTTTATACAAGTGACAACAATTCCACTACGTGTGGGTGTTTTTTTTAAACTATGTAAAATTAGCAACTTTTTCTTAAATCAAGGTCAGTTTTGGAAACTTTTCACCATGCCCAAAAATTATATTGCTACTATTAAAATGCAATTTATGTATAGATGTTATTGTCTTACACTTACACTGTTATTGTCCCAGAACTGTAATCTTTAAAATAAGACATGTCTAAAACTAAGTTAATCCAAACAAAGACAATTTAAAAATTATTTCAATCCATTATTTAAAAATGACAGCTCAATACAGTAAAATGTAGTGTCAAACCTGCATGACTTTATTCCATCTGCAGAAAACACAAAATGTCATTATAAATAGCAAAATTAAATAGCAAAAAAAGATATATATATACACTAGTAGTCAAAAGTTTTTTAATGTTTTTTTGCTCACAAAGCCTGCATTTATTTGATCCAAAGTACAGCAAAAACAGTACAATTTTGAAATTTTTTAAATAACTGTTTTCTATTTGAATATATTTTAAAATGTAATTTATTCCTGTGATTTAAAAATGGAATTTTTAGCATCATTACTCCAATCACATGATCCTTCAGAAATCATTCTAATATTCTGATTTGCTACTCAAAAACCTTTTATGATTATTATTATGTTGAAAACAGCCGAGTATATTTTTTTCAAGTTTCTTTGATGAATAGAAAGTTCAGAAGAATTCACCATTTATCTTAAATAGAAATCTTTTGTAATTATAAATGCCTTCCTCATTTTTGATCAATTTAATGCCTCCTTGCTAAATAAAAGTATTAATTTCTTAATTTCTTATGCAACTCACCCCACAGCTATGTTGTTACTTTCAAACCATCACTTTAGAGCTAGTAATGGAGGCCTGAGCACTGAGAGCAGACTAATGCAGTTCTTTTACTAACTTCACTCAATGTTTCACTATGGGGGAATCGCTTTTGGCCGTGACCAACTACAGAATGCTATGACACCACGTCTGTCTTTGACCGCTTTAAAAAATAATTCATCATTTGTTCCTATGTCTACAATCAAGTTTTTTCTTGTTTCCGCTAAACTGTCCAATGGACAGAATGTCATTGGATTCCGCGAATTCAGTGGATGCATAACTTAATTAGATTTATTTACTTATTTATATATTTATTATGCTTTTTTTTCATTCTTCCAGTCACATTCCAAAATGAATGATCAAGCAGTTGTGCATGTTAAATAAGCTTATCATTTCCCCCTTTTTAAATCTGCTCACCAAAACCTTATTTTGTCAACTTTTAGAAAGATGTCGGACTCTGAGACCATTCAACTGGCTTGTCTAGGCCGACCTTTTCAACTAGGGATGCTTTATGACTGCCGAAGAGATCTCCTCATTCCAGGTAAAAAAAAACATTTCTGAGCTCACTTCGGTTAGCTTAAATTGTACGTATATCTTAATCAGAAGATGGAAACATTTTGACATGTATTTGACAAGTAAATTATTGCCTCTTACCTCAGTTACATAACCTTTAATTCCTAAAAAGCTGGGACAAAATGCAAGTAAAAGCAAACACACACATACACTTTTTTTTTTTTTTCCTTTTTTGTTTTTTAAGGAATAACTCTCTGGGATGCTAAGATGCTGCAAAATAATATTGATGTACGGCCACAGCCAAACACTGACTTCAAAATCATTGCCTCAGATTCAAGTGAAGACAAAGT
>JAHKKF010503564.1:0-12147 GCA_019740295.1 Labeo calbasu
AAAAATGTACTGACCCCAAACTTTTGAACGGTAGTGTATATTCAAACTAATGAATCCTTAACTTTGAAACCAGATCAACTTTTGGCCTTTTACAAGGACAAAATGGATTAAAAATACAACAAATCGCATTGAATCACACTTTAAATATTGTTAAAAATGTAATTGTTATACAGTAGATTTACCTCTGAAAAAAAAGTAATAAAATAGCAAAAATATATATATTTACAATCTAGATGTAAGCAAAATTCTAAAAGGTCAATATAATTCTTCTAATTAAATTATTACTGTGTTTCAGTAGTTACAAATCTGGGGAGAGGACAAATATTCCAGAAAAATAATATGAGAATTAACTGCACAATTACTAGAAATGTGTACCTTGGATATTATACAATTTGCATACATACACATTTTTTGGAAAGAAGACATTTTTTTCAAGACGTTTCCAACTCTGACTGCAGAATGGCCCATACAGCATTAGTACACTTTCCAGTAATAAGAGTACCTTTTTGTTGATGATATCTGTGTTGTGCGGGTCTTCTTTTTGGCTGAAGAGAACAGATTCATTGTTCACCGACGACGGAAGGTTCAGCGGTTTGTCACCTACTGGCATCTCAGTGCTTTAAAAACAAAATTAATATGCAAAATAAACATGAAGTGACAATTTAATATTTTAAAACTGATTTAAGTGAAATATGAAGTGCTCCGTATCAATCTAAAAATGTGCTCTGTTCCAAATAACGTGCTTCACAAACAGGAGATTTGACTCAAGTACAATTTTACATTGCTTAGTTAATAACGCAATATGTATTAAAGTGCCCCTATTATATATTTTTTTTAAATTACCTTTCATGTAGTGTGTAACACAGCTCCAAATGAAACATCCGGCAAAGTTTTAAATCTGAAAGTGCACCGTGTATAAAGCCATTGTCTCTCAAAAGAAAGAGTCGACTATGAATCATTTAAACTAGTCGTTTTTAAAACGAATCCCAAGCTGTTTCATGTTGACATTAATATGAAACATTAGCATGTTGTCCCTCCACTTGTTGCACGTGCAGACCCAGGAAAACTTGATCATCGGACCAATCACCACAGGTTAGTGTCATGCAAAGGAGGGGTTTGGAAATATGAATCGTTGGTTCGGTTTGGTTCAGTGTTCATATGAATGTGCATACGATGCCTTATAATAATGTCTAAGTATGCGGCTTACTATGTAGGGTAGGTAGGGTTTTGGAACAGAGCCATTTATTTTAAGATGCATTTGATGCTTATATTTAACAGATGTGCAGTAGTCACCTGTGAGCAGCGTTTTCTGGGTTATGAACCTTCTGCTCTTGTTTTTTCTTGTAGTGTTCCTCCATTAGAAGAGTATCCTCAGACAACAGCTGCTCCATCAGCATGAGTGCCGTCTTCCTATTGGTTATGGGGTAAAGAATGCGAGCTAATGATTGGTCGGCTGATACCACGTCCTGAACCAGCACCTCCCACTCCAGTTTGTCCGTTGAACCGCTCCCTTCCGTCACCTTGTTTTGCATCACAACAGGGCCGTCTTCCTTCTGTATGCTCCCGTCTTGCTCCCTATTAAGTGCAGGTACCAGGTTGGGCTCTGTTTCCTGAATGCTAGGTGGTGGTGTGATAGATTTGGTTTCGTTCTCATCAGATGGGTTATGCAATGCATTCTGGGGTTCAGCAGAAGTTGCTGTTTCATTAGATGGCCAATAGTTTGCCTCAGTCTCATTTATTCCTGAAATTGAGATCCACAGACTGGGATCTGTCGTGACTCCATGACCGAGAGAAACCTCTTGACTATAGAGAGATGTCTCATGCTTATCTTGAGGACAAACGTCCTGCTCCTTGCTGTGATACATCAAAATTAACAGCAAATTAGAAGGATACCTTCAATACAAACAAACTGATAACTATACAAATTTTTAAAGAAAATGCAAGTTGCATTTCTGCAATGATGCCGATTATGGCTCAAGGACTTGCTAGGCTGTTGCATACTGGCCCTCTTTTGGGATTTTCACACATTTATCCTCTGTTTAAACCCTGAGTACAGTAGTGTTTTACACTTGCAATTTTTTAAGGGCTATCGCAACTTTTTTAACCCTTGGTTATGAAACACTGCTCTGGTAAACTTGTACTATTTTATGCTAAAGTATACAATGGGAAACACAGTGCAGTTCAGAAGTCTGGGATCAGTTTTTTTTTTTTGTTAAGAACATTCTTATGCTCATCAAGGCTGCATTAATTTGATCAAAAATACACAAAAAACTGAAATATTATGAAATATTAACTGATTTCAATTTTTATATACACTAAAATTTAATTTAAATCTGTGATGTAAAGCTTAATTTTCCAGTCTCCAGTCTTCAGGGTCACATGATCCTTCAGAAATCAATCATGCTGATTTATTACCAATGTTGGAAACAGCTTTTTTGGAATCTGTGATACTTTTTCAAGATACTTTTATGCATAAAACTTTAAAAAGAATAGCATTTATTTAAAATAATATACACTATCGTTCAGAAGTTTGGCGTCAGTCATTTTTTTTTAAAAGAAGAAGTTAAGACTTTTATTCAGCGAGTGTTAAACTGATAAAAATAGCAAAATAGTGATAGCAAAAACTTTTATTGTTCCAAAAGATTTCTATTTTGAAAAAATGCTCTTCTTTTGAACTTTTTATTCATTATGAAAAACATATCACAGGTTCTTAAAAAATATTAAGCACCACTAATAAATGCAACAGTGTATTCAGACATACCTGACTTCCAGTCTGGAGTGACTGGGCATCGACAGAACTGTGTCTTCTTTATTTTTACGTCCACTGTATGAAGCTGTATGGATTTCATCGTCACGTGAAGATACATGCTTTACAAAATGTGTTAAGAGTGGGTTCTCAGGGCCTGCCTGAGAGTTATACACGTGTTCTCCAGTGCTGGGAATCCTCCTATGTGTGCGCCTTCCTTCGGCAAGAAATGACACAGTTCTCCCCTCTGTACCGGGCATGACCTGCTTGCCCTGAAGTTGGTCGAGCTGCTCTGAACTCTTGCTGAGAACTTTAGGTCTCGTGACCTTGGATACACCAAGCTCTTCCATAGATTTGCCTCTTGAAGCTCTGACTGCACGCCGCTCATCAGGGACAGATGCTGTGCGACTGTGATGGACCACTGGATCTTCCTCTACTTTTCTTTGAACACTGAAACACAATTCATGCTTTTAGTTCAGTAACATTAAGAACTAAAATGTCTCATTGTATACCTTTAGCCAAACTCGATAACATTCAAATTGTGGGAATACAGATGCATTGATACTACATTTTTTAGCCATTTATTTATAAATGATATCTGCCGATATCAACAGTTTGGTTTTCTTAAGATACATATGTGACCCTAGACCACAAAAGCAGTCTAAAGTAGCACGGGTATATTTGTAGCAATAGCCAAAAATACATTGTATGGGTCAAAATTATCGATTTTTCTTCTTTGCCAAAAATCATTAGCATATTAAATAAAGACCATGTTCCAAGAAGATATTTTGTACATTTTCTATAGTAAATATATTGAAATTTAATTCTTGATTAGTAATATGCATTGCTAAGAACTTCATTTGGACAACTTTAAAGGTGATTTTCTCAATATTTAGATTTTTTGGTACCCTCAGATTACAGATTTTCAAATAGTTGTATCTCGACCAAATACTAACAAACCATACATCAATGGAAAGCTTGTCTATTCAGCTTTCAGATGAGGTAAAAATCTCAATTTGACCCTTATGACTGGTTTTGTGGTCCAGGGTCACATTTCATTAAGTTCTACAGTATTTTTAATACATAATTTCTCACATTTATTTCACGCTATAACATGTTATCGGTCATGCCACATTTAAGAGCACCAAAATGGCATTAATGCCTCATTTCCACCAAGCGGTACGGTTCAGTACAGTACGGTACGCAATTATGTCCGCTTCCACTGTCAGAAGTTGTGAATGATACGAAAATAGCGAACCGTACCGTACCACTTTTTTGGTATCCTTCCGTTGGGGTGCCTAGCACAGCAAATGGTACCAAAAAGGGTGGAGCTAAACTCACTGCAGAACATTGTTTGGTTGACTTGAATCGTCACTTGTGCGTGGTACAAGGGGATAAAGCGTGTCCTTTACTCGTTCCGCTATGCTGTTCATGCATGTTGGGCTTATTTACATCAGAGTGCGCAAACACAAAAAAATATATAACAGTGTATTTTATAATTTTATATTTTCACAAAGACAATAGCTGTTTCTCATTATGCGGTCTTGTCTGTTCTTCTGACCCGTACCGCTCAGTGGAAACGAGCCATTATTGTTTGCATTTGTGGTAAAAAAGCACAAAGCTCTTTGTCATAAATGGATAAGAGGCACATTACAAATAGTGTCAGATGAAGGGAAAAAAAAATGTGGACCTGGCAACCCTGGCTTGAACAAAGGGTGATTCAAATAGTACCTGCCTTACCTTACTACGCTAACTGCAACAGCCCTATATTCTACACAAGAGACATTTAAGGTCTGACAAACCCTTTGATTGAGAGTATCTAATATCCCTGCTAAAAAAACAGCCTAAGCTGGTTGGCTGGTTTTAGCTGGTCATCCAGGCTGCTCTTAGCTGGTCATAGCGCGTCAGCAGGCTGGTTTTAGAGGGGTTTTGGCAACTTCCTTAGCTAGCCAGACTGGGAGACCAACTAAAACCAGCTACTTCCAACTTAAACCAGCTAAGACCAGCCAACCAGCCCAGGCTGGTTTTAGCTGTTTTTTTCAGCAGGGATAATCTGACCAGTGGCGGTTTTTAAACAACTGGCCGATGACCAATATTGCCGATTATTGGCCCATACATATGTACATCCCTAATAATAAAGGCAGGACTCTACTGCTATCCTACTAAGCAAAAAGAACAGTAATATGTCACCTTGAAATAGCCTTATTATGTATGGCTGAGAACTCATCTGCCTGCTTCCGAACCTATAGAAAAAAGAAAAATGATGCAAAATACAACAATATGAAAATCTACATGTTAGTCGTGGATCTTATTCATTTCACTAGAAATTCAAGTAAAAGTGCAATTCCGTTCAACAAGATACCTGGAAAGCATGGGGAGTCGAGGTGCTTCGGGTCCGAAAGAACTTGGGTTGTTCAGGCTGGTCCAGGAGACTCTCCACAGAGGCCGACTTCCCTGCTGTAGGGGACTCCTCTCTCCCGCTGGACTGCCTGGAGTGCTTAGCAGTGACGAACTGGGCGTACTTAACAGAACTTGACACGGAGTCAAGAATCTGACCTGCGGAGAGAGGTCTGTGGAGGTTCTTGGAGTCAGAATTGCCAGAATTATGTCTGGACCTCTCCGCAGTTGAATTCCTGTGGCTGGATACCTGAGGAACCGGGCGCTGGGGCTCAGCCACCTTTTGACCGGTTTTGCGTTCCACGTATGCTACCAAGGCTTTATGCTGAAGGTGCTTCAGAGTTGATTTCGAGAAGTTGGAGGCAGACATCGCACGTCCCCGTGTTTCGAACATCTTCCGCCTAGAAGCCACCAGACCATCATCACCCTCCGAGAGAAGATCTTCCTCTTCATTGCCAAAAGAGTGGCAGGTCATATGAGCGGATCCATCTGCCAGCTGGTGTAGCTTCTCAGGCTCAGAACGAGAGAGTTTCTTCTGATCTGCCGTTAAACGCTTCCTATTCCCTACTCGAGGCACCTGCGGTTGAGCAATATTCTGTGGCTTCTCTTGTTCTTTCTCAATTGGCTTCTCAATCTCTTGAACAAGGTCCTTCTTGTACTCTTGAGGATTGTGTAGTTGTGGCACTGGAGGTGTCTCCAAGTTGGGCAGTCTCTCTTTTAATGGAGGACCGGAAGGTTCAGCAGAAAGCTGCTTGATCCTGTGGGGCCAAGAAAGCTGCAAATCTTTCCTTTTAAATGAAGTCTCTCTCAAAACCTTGGATTGGACATCTTTCAGTTTCTCCTTGTAATACTTCTTGTAGGAGTCATCTAATGTACCGCATGCATAGAAGATTTCATTTGATTGTTTACCTTTAGACTTTTCACTCTGCCGATATTCGCCGCTGGGAGAGGTTTGCTCATCATTTCCTGCTTTCTCTTTATCTTTGACGTAGTCTGGATTCTTGACCTCTATATCAGAGTCATAATTGTTCTTAAACTTGTCTGTATACGACGCCCTGTTTGCTCCTGTGAGGTGATATAACAGTGGGGTAGTCTCCTTGCTGATCTTGTCACTTGGAATATCCAGTTGGGGCCGTCTTGAAACTCTTGTCATCGGTTCCTCTTTCTTGGGATGACTGATATGGTCTTCCTTAATCAGAGCAGGGGTCATTAGTGTACCAACTGAAGTGTCCTCTGGACCACAATAGAAGATAGGGTGGCTGGTGGAGTGATGCTTGCCAGCTTCTCTACTCATGACCCTCTGGTCCTCTGCACCTTCAGGAGTCTGCTCTGACTTGGAAGGTGAATTAACCAACTTGTCATTAGGATGCTCCACAAGTTCATTCTGAATGCTGAATTTGTGTTCCTCCTGGAAGAACAGTTTACCACTTGGCCCATCAGGACAGCTCTGCCTTCTACGCTGAGCTTTATAAGACCACTCACTGGAGGTTTCCGCATCGTTACCAACACCTTGCACGACACTGGGCTCAGGCGACTTGAAGACACCAGTAACAAAATAAAACTGTCCTTTGTGCTGAATACTCCCACTGATCATGTTCTGTGGCATATCGGAGGAACTGGCAAAGTACTGGTGCTCAGAAACGGGTCCACCATAAGCTGAATGCGATCTCTTCCGCTGGGTTTCGGATTGGCTACTCCAAGATGGCTGCAAGTGCTCTGGTTGACAGGACTCCAGAGGGGATCTATTTAAAATTCCTGTAGGCTTTGGTGGATTAAGCATCTTGTCCTCTGGGTCTTGTTTGAGGTGATCTTTAAATGTGCAACCATAGACAGGCTCAGCCTGGACATCACAGACCTCTGAATTACTTGTCTGCTGCAAAGTAGAAAGGTCAGCAAGTTGTCCTTCTGGACTCTGACGTGCCCTTGAGTTTTCAAGGTTCCTGGTTGTTGCAAAACTGTTCAGCCGGGCAGGAGGTGGTGGTGGTAATGGATGCGTATGAACTGGTGGACCTTCGGTGTCAGAGAACCCACCGCTGGTCCAGTGATGCTCTGGTGCAACAGTATCCATGGAACGGTACAGGTGGTCCATGCTCTTGGAATCTGATTCATGAAAGCTTGGGCTGTGTTTACCTTTCATGTATTTCAGATCCGTATAGTGCAAGTTTTGTGACTGAAGTTCATCCAGTAGAAAAGGAGAAGGGTAATCAGGGACTGTGGAACCACCGGAGAAGGAGCTATAGGCTGAGTCGCCTTTGCTGTGGTGATGGGTATACTGGTCTATACTACTACTGGACTTGGCCGGGGAAAGTCGACTGACTGGTAGACTCAAAGGGTGTAGGTCAAGGTTACTCATCCTTTCAAAGTGGAAATGATAGGAATCCATTTGGACTATGAAGTTGAGTTATGGACCCAGGTGAAATATTTCCTCACTATACAGAAGCCACAGGAATCTGTCATTACCTGGGAGAAACAAACATATAAACAATTGTAAAAAAAAAAAAAAACGATGTCCTATTGGACACATACACATCACTATACAGATTTGTTTGCATTTACAGAATTGCTACTGATGTCAATGATTAAGTTGCAAATGACAAGAGTTGTGCCCCAAATGACCCAAGTACACCATGTACTTACTCCACATCTAATGGATGAACCTTAGAAGGTCATTTTGTCATCTGCACCTTTTTTGCTACATAACACCATGTCCCATAGACCAGGGGTGCCCAAATTTGGTCCTGGAGGGCCAGTGTCTTGTAGAGTTTAGCTCCAACCCCAATTAGACACACCTAAACCAGCTAATCAAGCTCTTACTAGGCATACTAGAAACTTCAGTTTCTACAGCAGTAACTTCAGCAGGTGTTTTGAGGCAAGTTGGAGCTAAACTCTGCAGGACACCAGCCCTCCAAGACTGAATTTAGGCACCCCTGCCATAGTCTGTAAAGAAAGATGAACGACACGTCTCCAATTCCTTTCACTACAGAAAAGTGAAGCCAAAACATCCAAGCATGGGCACTCTCATCTTGCAGAAATGACATCATTTGAAGCTGGAGTCTGAGTGGTAATGATTAATTTGAAGCCCGAATCTGCACAGCAGTGATCGTGAGGTGGAGCCTCAGTGTCAAAGTCCCACTAAAATTCCCACAGACCCAATTGCAAGCACACAATCGTGACACTACACCCCATTTTTATAGCATCAAACAGCGAACTAAAAGCAAAAAAACATACATCAACGTGATAAAAACTACCTAAAATAATGGAAACCATCTTTGGAAAAAAATAATTTGAAGTGTATTTGGATAATTTAGTTTGGCTCATGTCCACTCTTTTTACATGGGAAGGGCGGGGTTTATGACCTATACTGCAGCCAGCCACCAGATGGTGACTTTTCAGGATGTGTGCGGCATCCTAATCAGATGCCAACGACAAGCAATTGGACTGTCCACACCTGATGTAATATAGCTACACAATGCGACGAATCAATCATATTTCAGCCAATCAGAAACGTGTGGGCGGAGCCTCTCTGCAAGCACACTGCACTCCCAACGAAATGGATACATTTATAATCTAATTCATAAATATTAAACATTTTAACATGATTAAAAATACATACTGAGTAACTGATACCATACTGTTATTGAATTCACATTGGTTCATAAGGAGTTCAGTTTTAACGTACATGTTTGATTTAATTTATTTTCAAGATCTGAGGTAAACTATCTATTGTTGCTTTCAGTGTAACTATAAAAGTCATGCAAAATGATAATCAGACTCACATTAGAGGCTTTTAACATTGAATAAAGCACAAGTATATGAATTTATCATTGTCATAGTTTGCATGTTGTTGTTCCAGGTGTAACGCAGAAAACAGAAACGTTCTAAAATAAAATCCCTCATCGCTTGTCACAACTGGTTACCTTTTATTGTGTGTCGCGGCACACTTTAAATAACTGCATTATCTGTGTATCTGAAATGTACTTTTCTTTTTGGGATTTCAGTGTGAATGAACCACTTTCTCTATTTACATTATTATTTAAGTCCACCAACTGGAACGCACCTATGATCTCTATGAGAGATGTGTGTGAATTACAACTTCCTCCCCTGAAAGAATGTGTTTGAACTCCATTCAAGTGTAGTGCTTGGTACAATGCAGTACTCCAAAAGTCCCCTAAGATAATTACGAAGCAATCTGATTTTAGCCTTCATGTGCAAAATTCTTTCAATTCCAAGCTCGTTCCTCGAGCCCTATTTACCAGCTCACTGTCAGAATGACTTAAACTGCTAAGATCTTTAAAGGAAGCTTCAAGGCTTGCAAGGGGAGCATTTGTTTTTTTCACTAACTAATGAGGAAACCGATGAAACTGGTTGGCAAAGTGGTGCGGAATGTAAAAAAAAGCTTACACTGCATTTTTTAGACAAACTGTAGACAAGTCCCATGAAAGAAGTATGTAATTAGATATTACAAAACTTTTTTATTTTTTTTTTTTAAATAATGAACAGCGGCATGGTGATCAATGATGACATCCTTAATGAGAGTCCTGAGGAACAGGTGCTTGGATGAGGGACTGGAATGCAATTTTAACCGAGCTGAAACATTCAGCAGTAATCATGTGAGAACTCTTAGATGGATTACATACTTTAGAGAAATTCAGTGAATAGCAGCTTTATAAAAGATTCTACCTTGAATTTATGTACTGTAGGTGTTACTTTTATATACTATAACTGCTTGGTGACTCTTCTATCACCAGACAACATTCACAGCAAGCAATATTAAAATCAGATTAAGCAAGTAAACTCCATGGTGATCAAAACTGAGAACAAACACTTTTCTGATTGACAGTGAGAACATTATGCCCTAATTACATATTGAGGTACATAAACATTGGTGTTCATGTGCAGGAAATGCTACATAATGCTCTGGGCATGAGTACAGAGAAACATTCAAGTGGAAGGAAGAGTAATGCAAGCTAGTGACGATATTTCACAAGAGCTACAGGAAACAACACAGGTGCTATATCCGGGACAAACTTTTTTTGACCACCACAAATTTATAAAGCATGCCAGGCTGCATCAGTAGCAAATTGTTTACTTCTCTCTAATGTTAATAGATGTATGTTAACTGCAGTGAGAAATGTCACCACACTTCTCTTACCAGAGTAAGAGTTTAGAAAACCCAAGAGAGAGAAAAAAAAAAGCCTTTAAACTTCTCCACAGGCATATCCTGGAAAACATTCGCTTTGATTGGCTGTTTGGTCAGCGCAGCAAATCTCTTCTTAGACAAACGCCGGCAGGATGGGCCTCCCTGCCTGTGACGTCCACCCTGCGAGCGCACAATGGGTGCAGCAGAGGGAATATTTCACCGCTGATAATGGTGTCTGAGGAGTGAAAAAAAGGCCTCGCATTCCCGGCGAGCTTCAGAATAAAGAGGGCCCCGGTGCCATTTATTCCCAGAGTCCTCTGCACGGAGAGAGCTGCCAAGCAGGACGTTTTCACTACAGACCCTCTCAGAGATGGGCCGATCCTCCCCTCGAGTACTGTAAAGGCTTCATCATCCAGCCCTTTATTCCATTCAAAATCATTTGAGCTGGTAGAACAAGAGCAACTTATGTAGAGCTGCTGTCGTAGGAAATGTTATTGTGTTCCCATAGTAAAGAAAAATCATCATGGTTTCTCCTAGACAACAAGATTAAAAGGAAGACGTTTTTTCATGTGATTTTACATGTGTCTTCTCTCAACGGTTTGGAAGCCCTTTTTTTGCAACTGAATAACCAATAAATGGTAATTGCGATGACTTATCTCACAATTCTGACTTTTTTGCAAGTTTTGCAATTGCAAGTTGCAATGCTGACTCTTTTTCTCAGAATGCATGATATAAACTTGCAGTTGTCAGTTATAAAATCAGAATTGCAAGAATTTACATCTTTTAATTAAAATTGCGAGTCTTTCCTCTAAATTGGATGCTGTAACTTGCAGTTAAACGGTTGAACAACCTAACTCCTCTGTACATCACGTTCATGCCTAATGTGTTTTCTTTATTGTGAGGAATCCCCCGCAGGTGCAAGACACTGCTGTAATTGCTTCTGCCACTCCCACCTGACAGTTGAACTTATGAATTTACAAAAGCCTTTGATAAACAAAAGGTGAGCTATTCCTAACCTGACTCAGACTCGAAGTATTCAAGCGTCATCCATTTGTCACCTGTTCTCATAAACGGGCGATGTGATCTCTTGACAAAACAATATAACACTACTGGCTACTAGCAGTTGTCAACACGTGCGATTAATGAAGAAAAGACTATTATTTCATAATTACTTTTAGAAATAATGTAAAATACGGGTAAATTAAAAACACTATAAAATTAATGGTCTTTCTTGTATTACAGAAAATACAGTACATTTTCAAAAAAACTTCAAAATAGATTAACTTTTTTTTTTTTTGTATTTACTCTGGGTACTCATTTATTTGTCAATGACCTGCATGAAATGATTAAGATAAGAATCAAATACAAGAAGATAAGAGCAGATGACCAGTTTGCAGGGTTTTTTTTATATATACATACATATATACATACATACATATACACATATACATACATATATATATATATATATATATATATATATATATATATTTATCAGAAATTATATAGTTGTTTTGGAAGTCCACTTCCAGAACAACAATTTATAGATAATGTACTCACCCCCTTGTCATTCAAGATGTTCATGTCTTTCTTTCTTTTCTTCCAAAATGTAGTTTAAATGCTGCTTCAAACGATCCCAAATGCGGTTGTAAATGATCCCAGCTGAGGAAGAAGGGTCTTATCTAGTCTTATTTTCATTTAAAAAATACAATTTAAATACTTTTTAATCTCAAACGCTTATTGCTCTGCCTGAACTCTGTTTTTTTCCGGTTCATGACAGTTAGGGTCTGTTGAAAAGCTCCCATTTCATGTTCTCCCTCAACTTCAAAAATCGCCCTATATCGCTGTTTTACCTTTTTTTTTT
>JAHKKF010503572.1:0-11292 GCA_019740295.1 Labeo calbasu
GGGTGGGTGGGGGTTGTGCTCAACCAAACCATGATCCATATTAAATCTCTCTAAAATGAAAATTGCAAAGATTTAGCCAGGGATCATGAGCAATGGTGAATTTAATCACAACCTGCTGGCGGTGAAGTGTGTGTGTGAGCAATATGCATGTGTGTTTATTTACTGTTGATGTATGCTTTCATTTGAACAGTAAATAACTGTAAAAATGTTATGGTGAAAATGAAGGTCTTACAAGTTTGGAATGACATGAGGGTGAGTAATTAATGACAGAAATTTTATTTTTGGGTGAACTACTCCTTTAATGATCACATATTCAAATCACATGAATGACATTAGATCTGAAGTTGAAGCTTTCAGTGAATAATGGCTTAGTCTGTTTCTTACACAAAGCAATCATGACTTTATCATTTGCTTTTATTGTGAAGTGGTGTGGGAAACAATTTCCACAAATTAAAAAAAAAAAAGATAAGCAGCACATCGAATAAAACATGAATCCTTTAGGAGTTTCTTATAATAATAATAATAGAACTATTATAGGAAAAGATGACAAAGTTTCAATTCCTTTAATAGTTTTTAATCCCAATCAAGGATTTTTCTCGATTTCCTTGCAAGAGTTCACGCGCTTTATCTGGATCTGCGCGGTTACCTTACCTTACATCTGTGAGTCACATGTGTTATGTTTTCTACCCCAGGGCTGTGTGTGTGTGTGTGGTTTGTTGTGACACCTCTGAGTGTGAGACTCATGTCTGACCGTCCTACTTGTGCTCACCTTCATCTGTGTCTGTTCTTTCTCTAAACACACGTGATGGATCGCTCGCCTCTGAGCAAATCTCTCTCTGTGTGCTCCTGGCTTGCTCTCTCTCTCTCTTTTTCTCGATCTCTTTCTCTTTCCCTCACACATGCACACACACACATACACTGTCTTTCCATCTCTGTCTGTCTTCAGTAAGGGCGCTTGGCTGTTGATTCGTTCTCAGAACACAGTCGGGTATAGAGCAGATGGTGACCGTATTCAGTTTTCCAGACTTGCATTAAACGTTCGTTATCGACCACAAATGCAGCCAAGCTCTTCTTCTACCACCAGCACCCCCCTCAACCAACATAAACTTACCCCCTCCACACACACATCTCGCTTCGTCATGTCATAAAACAAGTTAGATACACTATTTTTCTTTAGTTGTTAACAGCCAATCTTGGCACTAGTTTCTATACTAGATATTATAATACAGCAAGGCTGTGCTTATTTGATCAAAAAATACAGTAATATTGTGAAATATTATTAAAATAACAAAATTTTTTAAAATGTAATTTTTTTCTGTGATCAAAGCTGAATTTTCAGCATCATTACTCTAGTCTTTAGTGTCACACGATCCTTTAGAAATCATTGTAATATGCTGATTTGCTTCTCAAGAAACATTTATTATTATTAATTTTTTAATCAACATTATGCTTGTGCTCATATTTTTGTGGAAACAATTTTTCAGGTTTCTTTGATAAAAAGAAAGTTCAAAAGAACAGCATTTATTTGAAATAGAAATATTTTGTAACATTATAAATGTCTTTACTGTCACGTTTGATCATTTTAATGCACTCACCTTGAATTTTATTGGGTTATTCCATGTTCAACCAAATCAACCAAATTTCAGAAACTTCCCCGGCTCAATTTTTTATCTGAGGAAAAGTAAACATATTATAGTGATAGTGAGCCAAAGTATTAAATGTCATGCATGAATATTTACTGATTGATCCACTATTTTGTAGAGGGGGGTCAAAATGAAAATTACCTGAGATGCAGAGCCAAATTACAGGCGGTTAAAAGGGACTTAAGAGAGATGGCAGCATCATAATGTTATTTGTACACAGAGATTGGTAGCTCTATTAGTAAAATCTGTTGACTTCAGCAATCTTTGTTACATTATGTGCCAATGATGACCATTGAAAAATGGGGAAACTGCACTTTTCTCCAAAGTTTTTACTCCAAAGTTTGCATCTCTGTAACTCAAGAAGTATTTAAGATATCTTATTGTCCTTTTAGATATTGGGTCATCACAAACTTTCCTTTTGTTATCATAATTTTTAAGACCCTACATGGTCCAGTTCCATAGATATTGGAATTTTAATATGGCTCCAGGGGTAAACTGTTAAATTGTACACTTTTTCAGTGGTCAAAAACCCAGTGTGGGTCAGTTTGCAAAAATATGATACTTCTTTTCTTTTAAAGAGGAATGTCTGAAGAACAAATAATGTTGAAACTAGATATGTATCTTGTTTCCTTCTGTCAAAACAACTGCATTAAACATACCTGTCTGAGTGCCATAAATAATCTTTTTCCAAAATGTATGTGCCTATAAGAAGTATTAAAGATATCGTCATATGATTTTAGATTGTATTTCTTAATAAACTCTTAATTTTCAATGCTCTGCATTGTTCAGTCTCAGAGATATGGGGATCTCAGTGAGGCTCTATTTTCAGATTGTTGAATATAACCCATTTTCATTGTTTTATTGTATTTAAAGTGGAATGTCTGAAAAATAAGTAATGCTAAAACTAGAAATGTATATTGTATCTAACAGGGCATTTGGATATCCTAAATACTCCTTGAGTTAAAGGAATGCAAACTTTGGAGAAAAAAATTGAAAACTGCTGTTTCCCCATTTTTGAATGTCACCGTTGGAATATAATGCAACTAAGATCGCTGAAGTCAACATATTTTACTAACAGACCTACAAATCTCCGTATAAAAATAACATTATGATACTGTCATCTTTCTGAAGTCATTTTTACCCCCTTGTAATTTGGCTCTGAATCTCCGGTGAAAATTGCCATTTTTACCCCCCTCTATAAAATAGTGGATCACTCAGTGAATATTCATGCATGACATGTAATATTTTGGCTTTCTTCAGAAAAAAAAATTGAGCCAGGGTTTTCTGGTTGAGTTCACATGGAATGACCTTATTGGCTCAAAAATCTGCTCCACATAACTGTATATTAAACATCATGTTATGTTCTGATTTCTGGCTGGAAACATTCCATGACGCTACTGGTTAGGACACAGTCTTATTCTCCATTTTGCATGCTAAATAATACTAACTCTCTGTACTGTTACTTCCTGTACATTTTTAAAAACAAAAAAAAAAAGTTTAAGGTATAAAATGTTAAAGGACATTGGTTTCTGGGTTGTTGGAGAAAGGTAAATCTCTGTCAGGGGTGTTTCCTCTGAGAAAGCAAGGGAGGCCTCAAAAAATTGGATAAGAAAAAAACTTGTAGTACAGAAATTAAACAATGGCAGTATTACAAAATATTAGGGATGTGACGAGATCTCGTGGCACGGATCTCGCGAGATCTCGAGGCCATATCCTCATAAAACCTTATGCAGTGTTTACATTAGAGCTGCACGATTAATCCTTAAAATATGGAGATCTCGATTCAAACACCCACGCAATCTTATTCCTGAATAACAACGATTTAGCTATGTCTATTAGGACTGTTTCACATCGCGAGTGTCAATGGAGAAGCACGTTTTGTCGCTACCCATGTTAATGAATCAGAGGGTCGGTGTAAATGTGAACAAAGAAAGAGAAACACAAACAGTCTTTTCAACCACATTATAATCATTATTTCAGTGTTACAGACATTTAAATAACAAAAGTACTGGGACACAAGTTTATAGTTTGAGTATAAACACATTGTCTACAGTAGCGATCAAAACGAAAGTATCTTAAAACTTGTATGTATTGTAACGCTTATCCTCTTCCGCCAAGAGGTGGCGACAACTGCCCGTTTAAAAAAAGTATGTCATTGAATCATTCATTCAGGAGATTTCAATAGTCAAACAAGTCTTACCCCAAGTCCCAATGTGCATTCTTTCCACCATATCTGCCCTAAATAGTATTGAAAATTACTACTATTACATAGAATTTAAGATGGATAGTATGCACATTGGGATGCAGGCTTAATGAAGTGAGACACTGACTTTGTTTTGATTTTGTTTAAATGAATATATGATTTTAAAAGGCTTAAGCAATGAACAGTTTGTCAGAACCACTAGTAAATTACGTTATTTTGTTTAGTTTTCTAATCTTTTTTTCTCCAGAATCGTGAGACAATCATGGTCTCCAATTTATTAAAAACAACTGGGATTCTCAGTTGATCCAGAATCATGAAGCTCTTGTTTAAATGTTGTTGTTTTTTTACTGTATATAATTCATTAAAATGGAAGTTTATTTTCATAAAGTTCAAAATGCACCTACATTTTTTGGCATTTTGTCTTTTTCAGTTGAATAAAAGACTATTTTCCCTATATAGTTCATCATTAAGAATTTTTTAAGAGAAGTTTAAAAATCTTGTCTCGTCTCGTTCTCGTGAACCCAGTCTCGTGTCTCGTCTCGTGGGATAAGTGTCTCGTCACACCCCTACAAAATATTAAAATGTATAAATCACTTGTTTTTCTAAAGAAACATTCTCCTACATTGACAACAGCAAGTAAAGGTAAAGTGGGAGTCCGCGCCTCTCTTTCGCCTCTTCTGAACCCATTGAGTTTTAACAGACCTCCTAAACAGACCTCCTAAAGTGTGCCGTGAGTTTGGTGATGGGGTAGTTGAGAATGAATGGGGGAAAGTCGCGATATGATTGGATATGACTAGTTATGATCGGCTGTGATTGGTTCATGCGATAAATCCCGCCTCTTATATACGTGTGCGTTCTGTGTTCGCAAATCAGTCTGAATGAACAATAGAATGGCATTAATAGAAAGACTAATTTAAAAAAGTAAGTAGCAACTCACACACTTAAATATAACCGCTTTGTTATGTCAGAATAATGAAATGGCATGAAAACATGACCTATGAGTTTTGGTGAGTAATCAACTTGGTGAATTTTAAAAAAGTCTCTGTTTCTGTAACTAATATTTACAGAGCTTTAATGACTGATGATCCAAAAATTCAAAGATAGTTAAAAGTTAACTATAAAAAAATAGCTGAACATGAAATATATTGTTTAAATTGTTATTATTTTGGAATAAATGTAAAATTTCTCACGTCTACAGGTATTTTAGTTTTTTATTTATATATAAACTTATAAAACCTTTTCAAATGTACTAATTTATCTCAAGCATGTACTGTATGTATGCATGTAATTTATTAATTTGCAAAATCTCTACCCTGAGACATTTCTGACTATAACTTATCCTAGCTTACAAGCTATATACACCAAGCTTGGCACAGTCCTCCAGTCCTCCTGTTCTGTCTTAGTGTGCTATGTATTTTTTAAACAATCTAACTTACAGTTTTCTCATGGGGGGAAGATCAAAGATCCCAAAAATCCTTAAGGCTACTGCTGAAAGGAGCTTTCAATCTACCAAACGTGGCACAGACCTTCTGTCTATAGACTTATATAAACTTCACATTTAAAGGCTTTTTTAAAACTTCCATACTTTGTCAAATCAACATCACCACTGTCTTAACTGTCACCTTTATTTTTAAGTGTCACTTCCTCCTCTTACATACAGTACACTCTTAAAAATAAAGGTTTCAAAAGGGTGTTTTTGCAGTGATGCCATAAAAGAACCTTTCAGTGAACATTTCTTAAAAGAACCAATTTGAAGAACATTTAAAAAAATCTAAAGGACCTTTTTTGGTTCCGAGGATGTTCAAGGTTCTTCATGGAAGTTGATGCCAGTATAGAACCTTTATTTTTAAGAGTGTATGATGCACGTCTTTTAATATCTTCTCATCTCTTTTGCCTCTCTCTGACTTTCTCTTTCTCTCTCGCTCTCCTCTTTTGCTGTAATCAGAATTACAGAGAAAGATAAACCCTGTTAGCGGTGAATAAGCTTTAATCTCCTGCATGAGGCAAAGATGAACACTAATCCACATCTGTCCGTACAAAATGTTTACCACTTATATTTCATACTGTCCTTCACATGCCATGTATGCATATGTGAGAGAGAAGAAGATGTGAGAAAGAAACTATAAATGTATGTAATGGGGTGCATGTTGTATAACGTATTTGCAATGCACAGTGCTTTTTTGGAAAAATTGAGTAGGCTCATGGTCAATCCGAGACATAAATATGCAGCGATGAATGATTTTGCTCATGCATTTCTCTCAAGATTACTCAGCAAGGTCAAAGCTTAAAGGCACTGGCATGGCTTCATGTAGGTGTTGATGATCACTGATAATGAAGGCTGAAAGAAGCAAAACAAGACACTTATGGAAGAAATCTTATGCAAGAACTTCTGCTGCAGCCTTGCAGTGCACATACAGTACTGATATTCTGCTACAAGGATAACTGCATTTGCACTGTGATTCAGTTGTAAAAGAAAACGTCTATTTATACAGTGTCTATTTAGATACTGACTGTACATGGTGCATATAGACATTAAATGGTCTTTATTTCACGTCTAGGTCTCCAAGGCGCTAGACCAGATCAGTGCTGGGTCTGATTTTTGTATGAATCATCTGTGCAATAGGACACCATCTGGCAAAAGCCCGATTAAGAAGACTGAGAGTGTGTTGGCTGACCACGCTTTTGCTCATGCATTAAGCAGAGTGTATTGAGCCCAATATCACCTTTAAAATACATATTAAGTATATTGTTGAGTATTAAAAAAGATATTTTTAATGCTTATAAATATATATAAATATGTAACAGTTTATTCCTTAGAGCTTGCTCTTTCAGACACTTAAATTCTTTAGGAGAAATAAAAGAAGTAAATGAGACAATTGTTGACGTAGAGCTGTAAAATTAATACAGATATGTCTAGAACATCTGGTGAACTTGAGAAAAACATTCATGTTGAAATCTTTTATGTTTAATTTCAGCACCGATTGTGACAGTATTGACATTTCGAGAGAGGTGCAATAGGAACACCCTTTACATATTGTGTAAAACAGGGTTTTGCATTTTTAAGCCTGGCCTTAAAAACCTACAAAATGCAATATACAATACAATATTACAATATTATTAGTTATATATTATTTTAATCATTTACAAGTTGTTTAATTTTACTTAATTTTAAACATTTAGCTGAACTTCAGCTTCTTAAATGTAGCTTGGGTTGAATTTGGAACATAATTTTACTTTCATTTTCTCACAACAATCAATTAATGATCCTGTAATAACTGAAAGCAGAGTTATTATGTAGACCTTACTTGTGAATTTTCATGCTTATGAAGAGTTTGTGGTAACTCCTCCAGATGTTTCAGGTCACATGCAAGTTGCAACACACAAAGACACATTTAACAGATCAGATTTTGGCTATTGGCAGATCAATGCCTACACAGAACATATTCACTCAAAATAACATATCAGATCTATTTGTTTGCTATTTTTAAATTAATGTCCTCCAGAATTACCTGTGACATAGAAGTTACCTGTGACTTTTAAGTAGAAAGAAGATATTTGCTTAGTTTTAAAATATTAAGGCCTGGTATGCTTTCAGCTAAATTGAAACTCAAACTTGTGTGACAACATTTTGGACAGCTTGAACTTCTTAGAAAAATCTAATTGAAAGTGATACTGACACTGTTTAATGTGTTTATTACTGTACTTACTTTAAAGAAGGCTACTTTTTAAAGTGTTATATAAATAAATGTGACCTGATGTGACTTGCCTGGAGTGCCAAATTGCAGAGCTCAAATACATCCCAAACTAACACAGACAATTCTCACTAATTTCATATTTTAAAAACATTTTAAAAGTTTAAAAGTAATCTAAATGTTAGGACAAAACATTCCTTAAAGGATTAGTTCACTTTCAGAACAAAATTATGATAATTTACTTACTCCCAGTCGGATTTTTCTCCATATAGTGGACTTCAATGGTCCTCACGAGTTTGAACTTCCAAAATCCGTTTCAGTGCAGCTTCAAAGGGCTCTAAATGATCCCAGCCGAGGAAGAAGGGTCTTATCTAGTGAAACGATCAGTCGTTTTCATAAAAAAAAAAGTATTTGTACACGTTAACCACAAATGCTCTTCTTGTCTAGCTCTGCGTTGCGCATGCGTACTGTGTGCACTCATGTTCAAGACAGTTAGGGTAGGTCAAAAAACTCCCATTGCTACAGAAGTTCTGAACCAGTGTTTACAAAGTGAACGTGCAAAGAAGGTCAAACGGCCTTTACAAAAAAGGTAAAACAGCGATGTAAAATGATTTTGAAGTTGGAGAAGAAAATGAGACGGAAGTTTTTCAACCCTAACTGTCTTAAACGGGAGTGCACAGAGTATGCATGCACATCACAGAGCTAGACGAGCATTTGAGGTTAAAAAGTAATTAATTTATGTAAAATTACACTATTGACCCATCCCTTACACCTTAACCCTTCCTTAAACCTACCCATACCAACAAATCTGTGCCTAACCATCCCACCTCAAAGCAGCAAAAGTGTTTTGCAATATAATAAGCCTGAACACTGTTTTTTTCCGGTTCATGACAGTTAGGATATGTCAAAAAACTCCCATCTCATGTTCTCCTTCAACTTCAAAATCATCCTATATCACTGTTTTACCTTTTTTGTTAAGGGTGTTTGATCTTCTTTGCATGTTCACTTTGCAAAGACTGGGTTGGTACTTCTACAGTGATGTAGGATGATTTTAAAATGATTTTTGAAGTTGAGGGAGAAAATACGACTGGAGTTTTTCGACATACCCTAACTGTCTTGAACCAGAATACACAGAGTTCAGGCAGAGCAAGACAAGACGAGCGTTTGAGATTAAAAAGTTTATTTTTTTAAATGAAAATAACCGATTGTTTCGCTAGATAAGACCCTTCTTCCTCAACTGGGATAGCATTTGGGGTCGTTTGAAACCGCATTTAAACTACATTTTGGAAGTTCAAACTCGGGGCACCATAGCAGTCCATTAAAGGAGAAAAATCCTGAAATGTTTTCCTCAAAAAACGTAATTTCTTTACGACTGAAGAAAGAAAGACATGAACATGTTGGATGACAAGGGGGTGAGTACATTATCTGTTTTTGTTCTGGAAGTGAACTTCTCCTTTAAACAACATTATATTTAGGGTAAAAATAAAGTTAAACATTGTGAGAAACGTTTTGTAATCTTGAAATAATGTTATAATCACGACAAAAAAGGACATTTCAACATTATAGAAACTTTTAAAACAATGTTCCCACAACCTTTTTACAACCTACATTGTCCACCTCGCTATGATCAGACACTTTCTCAACTGCTGCTTTCTCACCACTGTCATTTTCTTGAGTGTTTATTTTTGTTATTGTGAGCGAGGTGCGCAGCACAAATTTATACATTCATCCGCTCCAAGCAGCACGGCCAGCATCTGGTTGCTCACTAACAGTAAACCACTGCAAAAGTATTTCAAAACTTCTTTTTACCCCAAGCAAGGAATGAAGAAGAACTTTGTTGTGAGTGTATCATGGCCTTTAGTTTATCATAGATATTCATACGGTCATATGCACTGCATCCATCCATCCATCCATCCATGTCTCTATCACCCCCCACTCTCTCTCTCTCTCACACACACACACACACACACCTACACACAGCGTGGTAGGCCACCTGTCTCTAATGGCTGTGATCTGCTGAGTTGCGTAACCAGAATGTCCATCAGCTCCGGCCTCCTGCTGACAGCGCCGCAGTGGTCCGCTCGCTCCGTGTGTTTGTGTGTGTATTCGCTCCTGCACAATACTGCATCTATTTGCGTTCGTGCATAACCCATTGATGCCTGCGGGTCAGGGTCAGAAAACTTTCAAGAGGCGCCCTTGTCCCAAGGAAATTACGAGCGCTTTTCACCCACACGTCGAGTCTGCCCACTGTCCCAGATGACTTAATCTGTTAAGCGACGTTTACCGCTGAGGACGGCGCCTAGAAGAGAATCAGCGGTGATTTAAAGGGATTGGTTTAATTACTGTGATCTGTGCGCCGTATTTATTTAGTAGGATCTAAAGTAAAAAGCCAAGCGCTTGGCACATAACTAATGCGAACCATTAGTCTGATTATGTTGTCTTGTACTGTCGTACGAGCCGTGTACCTTTCGCTCTCTCTCTCAGGAGAGAAGGGTGTAATGGCTTTTAAATAATGGTTCATTGTTGCAGTTAATCCAGATTAACAGAGGATATGCTGTGTCTCCGTTATGTGGCTAAAACGGAATCTGTCTACTGACTTTTTGGCACAAATTTCATTAATGATCCAAATCCCGTAGTGACAGCGATACAGCTGTTCTCCCGACCTGCGCTGATATTCATTTATTAAACTGTTTTGCATGCCGTTGGGACGGCAGTGACAGGATGTACACCTAATCGCAGGCCTGGATGTCTCGTTTTATTTTTGATGAAATGTCTGTGGATGTATTTTACAGTGTTCTTGGACATGTGAGTGAGAAGACAGCTTGACCAGGCACCGTGTTCCAAAATCCTCCCCCGTTCAGTCCACACTTCCCTCACGTCCATCTCTGATGCGTGTGTGTGTTTGGCGTGGTGGTGTTAGAGGTGTGAGATCGGCGTGGATGTGCTGCCAGGTGGCTCAGCCCACTTGTTCGCCGTTGACTTTTACCTTAACTGCCTTCTCCCTGATCGTCTCCTGCAGCCTGTTATTTAAAACTTAGAGGGATAGTTCACCCAAAAATGAAACTTGACTCATTCTCACATTGTTCCAAACCTGCAGCAGTTTCTTTCTTTGCTGAACAAAAGAAGACATATTTTAAAGAAACTCTAGTCTATATAGTGATGGTCAATGGGGTCCAAACAACATATGGACAGAAAAGCTTTTGTGTACATTTTTAAACTGTATTTTATCCAACATAGACTCATTTGAAAGCTCCAAAATTATGCTTACAGAAGCAGATTATTGATTAATACTTATTTTTACACAGTTCATTGCAAAATGCTGTATTAAAACCTCAAAACACTTTTACCATAGTGGATGATTTGTGATTTAAAACTAAACATTTAATGTTTGTACAACCTAATCTCATGACGAAAACATACCGGTGGGAATTTTTTTCGTGAGACATGAAATACAGGTGCATTAGAATGGAAATACATAAATTAGAATGTCGTGGAAAAGTTCATTTATTTCAGTAATTCAACTCAAATTGTGAAACTTGTGTATTAAATAAATTCAGTGCACACAGACTGAAGTAGTTAAAGTCTTTGGTTCTTTTAATTGTGATGATTTTGGCTCACATTTAACAAAAACCCACTAATTCACTATCTCAACAAAATAGAATATGGTGACATGCCAATCAGTTAATCAACTCAAAACACCTGCAAAGGTTTCCTGAGCCTTCAAAATGGTCTCTCAGTTTGGTTCACTAGGCTA
>JAHKKF010503573.1:0-28317 GCA_019740295.1 Labeo calbasu
TTCTTAGCAAGCACATTCAAATCACTATGTTAGTTAAAGGAACAGTTCACCCAAAAATGCATACTGTAATTGTACTTCAATAACTCAAATTCATAATGATTAGTACCTAAAAACAAAAACAGAAATTTGACAAATTCCCATGTACCAAATCAATTTTTTTTTTTCAATTTAAATTTGAAATAAAAGTCAAAGCAATTTTGAGTAAAGTATACATATTTACTTATTTTCTTTGACATAACATATAATTTATTGTGATACATTTGTAATGTGTAAAACCATTAAATTAGTTCATCAGTTTGTTTCTCAAACTAAAGTCCACACTGCTACATTGGTGCTACTTGGCCTTTAAAATCTGAATCGTATCCCCATGACTAGAAGTGACAACATTTTCTTGGAAGGAAAGCAACTCTAAGGACAAAGTAATTATTAATCATAAACATTCCCTTTTTTCCTCATTTTAGCAGATTTCTCTAATAGCATAAAACATAACATGTCCACCCTATTATGTTAATTTATACTGGACATTTTTAAATTGGCTTCATTAGCTTAAAAGGTCTACCCAGTTAAAGTCCACATTGTTACACAATGCATTGTAAAAAATATAACAGGGTGGAAAAATTTATTTTAGGATTTTGAAATTATACTAACCTGAGTTTTCTGATAGACAGACTAAAGATAACATATTTTAAAACATATTTTTTCAACAAACCTGCTCAGTTCAAAATCCACCTAAAAGTGAAGATCTTTAACAAATTTTCCAAACTTCTTGCTTTGCATTCCAGAGAAGAGAAAAAAGCCATATGGTTTTGGAACGACATAAAGGTGAATAATTGATGGCATACTTGGGTGAGCTATTCCTTTAACTTTTCTATGATTCTTCAAAGGGCTGGTGAGGTGAAGCTACTGTACCGAGTGGAGGCTGTGGAGGTCAGACGTAAGCCTCGTCCTCGTGCGGTTCTTCCTCGGCTTGGGTCATCTGAGCCATTTAAGTAGGAGAGCTCACGAAGTTGCTCCTGCCTGATCTCATCATTGTAATCCTGTGGAATGAAAAGACAGCAAACATGACATAAAAATACATTTATATACCAGTGTTATACCAGGCGTTGTATGAGCATCTCATTTGACATGCTTCTGCATAAAGAAATTATCCAGTTGGACGCACATCTCGCAGAAACCAGCGTCAAAGCAAAGTTTTAAATGCATTGCCAGACAACCAGAACGTTGGCAGGGAATGTTAAATATACTGCCAGAAAGTTTTGCTGACTTCAAACAAAAAAAACAAGGATAAAAAAAGAAACCTGTTTTAGCTTGTTTTTCAGATGTGCAGGACAAGAAACATTTTTGCATACACACTGACAAAAAGGCACCATATGACACGCACTCCAAAACACGCTGAAATTATGGTGTCGAATGAGGGAACGTGATGCACACATATCTTTCATTTAAAGTAAGAGAAATGATAGAGGCAGGAGAAAAATAGAGCGCTGGCTTATTAACTTTGTTTGACATCAGCTATCAGTGCATTGTTGTGAAAGAATAATTCCACTTTCTGCATTTATAAAGTCCCTCTCTCATTTGATTGAACATGACAGGGCCCTGAATCACAAGGACGATTACAGAGTGGATAGCGCTTATTTTATTATCATGTCACTGCCACAGGCAGATAAACGGAGCCTCATTTCCACCAGCCACTTATTTCCCTTCCTGTTTGGTACAACAGCTGGGTACAGGCAAATATCAGACATGGCAGCTAGAAGAGAGTGGCCTTTCCACAGAGATATGCTCAACAATCAATAAAGATTGCATTGTCCAGATTTAGAGCTGCTTTTGTGTCTATAAATAGGCTCAGCCTTGTTCATTGTACAAAAAATAGAGTACAAAAACTATAAATTATATATGACTTTTTTTTCTTTTTGAATGAAGTCTCATGTATGGATGCCAGTTTGCGGCACTGAATAAAAAATAAAGAAAGATAATTGAAACTATTTATCTCACAATTCTGACTTTTTTCTCACAATTGCGAGTTTACATCTTGCAATTCAGATTTTTTTTCTGAGAGTTATGTGATACAAACTCACAATTCTGATTTTTCTTATTGCGCATTTTAAAGTCAGAATTGTGAGATATAAAGTCACAATTATGACTTTTTTTCTCAGAATTCTGTTAAATAAAAATTGTTCTCACAATTGGGAGCTTGTATTTCACAATTATGATTTTTTTGCAATTGCGAGTTTATTTCCCCTAATTCTGAGAAAAAAAGTCAGAAGTGCGAAAAGTAAACTTGGAATTGCCAGAAAAAAAAAAGTCAGAACTGTGAGATAAAAAGTCACAGTTCCCTTTTTGTAAAATGTTTTTATTCAGTAGCGGAAACAGGCTTCCATACTTACGCTTATGCTGCATTTATTTGATCAAAAATTATTACTATTTAAAATAAAACTTAATATATTTTTAAATAATGTATAATAATTAGGGCTGTCAAATGATTAATTGCGATTAATTGCATACAAAATAAAAGTTGACAGTAAAAGTTGAGTTTGCATAATATATGTGTGTGTACTGTGTGTAATTATTATGCACATACATATACACACAAATTAATGTATATATTTAAGTGAAACATGTTGTTTATGTACAAAATATTTTTTATTTATATATAATATAAATTATATAAAAATGATAATAAATACATATAAATATTTTTAAATATATACATGAATGTGTTTATAATTATATAGACATTATAATTACACACAGTACACACACATATATTAGTCAAACTCGAATTTTTATTTTGTATGCGATTAATCGCGATTAATCGTTTGACAGCCCTAATTATAATATATTAATATATTTAAATCCAAGTTTTTTCTGTGATTTTCAGCAGCCATCAGACATCAATGTCACATGATCCTTTAAAAATGTATGGTGCCACACTGGAAAAAAGGGTTTACTTAGACTTTTTGTCTTGTTTCCAGTCAAAATATATAAAAATTCTTAAATCAAGAAGTCAAAATTAAGCGAGTTTTTGCTTAGAACTGCCAGTGGGGTAAGCAAATAATCTTATTTCAAACAGAAAACAAGATTATTTTGCTTGTTTCAAGTAAAAACTGACTTAATTTTGACTTGTTTTTTTCTAAAAAATAAGACAAGTTTTACTTTTCTTTTCTTAAATTTTCTTGATTTGAGAATTTTTAGATATCTAGGCTTAAAACAAGACAAAAAACATTTTTATTATTATCAATGTCAAAAACAGGTTTGCTGCTTAATATTTTTTGTGAAACCATAATACCTTTTTTGAGGATTCTATGATAAATAGAAAGTTCAAAACAATAGCATTTATTTGAAATATAAATCTTTCATAACATTATAAATGTATTTGCTGTCACTTCTTGATCAGTTTAATTCATCATTGATGAATAAAGGAATTAATTTCATCCTCTACAGTGCTACTTCTGGAAATAGGACAAATGAGACATATCTCTAAAGGAGTGATCTTTTCAGTCCTCTAAACACACTAGTTACTACAGAGACAATCTCCAAAGAAATCGAAAACCCAGAAGTAGGAATTTTGATAGCTTCTATATCTTGTTGAAAGGTGGCAAGTGTGTTAGGTGAGGTGAGGTGCTTGAATCAGTGCTAGTTAGGTTTTCCCTGTTGCTAGGACAGCCCATGTCGGAGCCTAAACAATCTGACTCATTCCTTGCCTTGAGAAATGAGGGTAATATATGGACAGACAGGAATGTATTTTATACTTATCAGATGTAATGAGCATTCTGATGGACTCATTCTGTAGAGTGTCTCGTGGTAAAGCTAATTATGTTCTGAATCAGATTTAATAACAGCGGTAATGCATTGATTCAGGATATAAACAGGGAGTCTTAGAAACACCAGGCCAAATTGTGTCCAGACAGCCCGCAGACTTTTCAGTCTCCGTATGAGTCTCTACATCCATCCTGTATTAATGATATATAAGACTTCCTTCTGCAAAATCTCGGCAGTTTCCTTCTTAATGAGAGTACAGTCAATAGATGTACAGTACTGCATCTGAGGAGAGCCCACTCACCTACTGTACTAGAGATATTGCGTTTTGCATGAATCACTCTTTTTCTTGTGGCAGCGTGTGAGATTTTGTAACCATATTCACATTTCTGTAGGCTTTATCAACAAAGGTTTAGGCCTATCAGTAGTCCAGGTTGCAAAGGCGTTTTGTTTGTTTGTTTTTTTAAAGACATATTCATTCTATGTTAACCACAGCTAATCTGGAATTACAAAATTCATTCAATGGATCTTCACAATTCATGGTGCAATTTAATCCAGAACTGGAGATAATCTGCATGCTGCTTTATTTTTCTGACAATGATATCTTTACAGCTGAAGCAACACAACTCATTGTCTCTACGGTCTATTGTCTTAAAAAGACAGTACTTGTATTAAGGAAGGATGCATTAAACTGACTAAAGATTATAGACATTTATAATGTTACAGAAGATGTCTATTTTAGATAAACGCTTTAACACAAAAATGTTAAGCAGGACAACTGTTTGAAACATTGATAATAAGACGATTTTTTCTTGAGCAGCAAAATAGCTATTAAAATGATTTCTGAAGGATAATGTGACACTGAAGACTGAAGTAACGATGCTGAAAATTCAGGTTTGCAATCACAGGAAAAATTCAAATTTTAAAATATATTCAAAGCTGTTACATTCTCGCTGTATTTTAATTAAATAAATGCAACCTTGGTGACTGAGAGATTTCTTTCAAAAACATTAAAACTATCTTACCTATGTTAGTGTATGTGTTTGTTAGGCATTATTTGTGAGCTGCGTCTCCCTTTGCTATCAGCTTCCACTTTTTTGAAAGGTTTTGCACGGAAACACGGATGCTGGGATTTTCTCTCATTCGGACATAAGAGTATCACTACGGGCAGGTAATAATGTTGAGTCAGGGGGTCTGGCTCTCAGTCTGTTCCAATTCATCTTAATGGTGTTCAATAGGAGTTCAGGTCTGACTTTGGTGCGGGTCAATCAAGTTCTTCCACACTAGACTCAGTAAAACATTTCTAAATAGACTTTTTTTTTTGTGCACTGCGGCATTGTACCATTCTGAAGCAGAAAATGGCTTCCCGAAACTATGGCAAGAAAGTCAGAAGCACACAATACACTAGAATGTCATGTGTGGCGTAGCATTAAGGTTTGTTTTCTCTGGAATTAAGGGGCCTAGCAAAAGCCTTTAATTAGAAAGGTGCCATGTAGTGTATTTGTAATATCACGTCTCAATAAAACAAATGCTGTGAAATATTCACATGGCTGCCTAGATACTATTAACATTTCAAAGTGCACCATCTTGAGATTTCAGCATGCTACTTTAATCCTGACAGGAATCAAGCTTTCTGACAAAGATGAATGAGTGGACCACTATAAACACATTCAAAGATGGAAAAACGTCAAGACATTAGCTAAAAACCCTAATGAGCTGCCTCGCTGCCTACTGCCTACATAGTAAGCTGCTTTTATGGCAGCATCCTAACCGAAATGGATACACACACTGCCTTAGAATTTGGGGGTATTATAATTATGTCAGAAGCGAGCCTATGACATCTTAAAATGCCTACAGATATCCACCTTATTTTTCTCGTAAGAGAGGGCCCATTTGTACATTGTATGGGTCTGGCTTCTGGTCTCATCCGCGTCCAGCTATTTTTAGCTTTACAAAACAGCTTGTTTTGCTGCTTGATATTGCAAATTGGTGCGTCTTACCATATTATTTTAATGTATTATCTTAATTATGAACACACTGGTTTGTAATGCAAACAGTTTTACTGTTTACTGCACATTGTTTTCTTTCTCTTTATTTCCCTGTAGCAGCAAATGAAGCGGACGTCTCGCCCACAGGCTTACTTCTGCGTTGAATAATAAGGTGGAAAGATTAGAAACAGAACTGTTGAGATTGAAAACTCATCTGCTTGGTATTCCACAGTGGGCATAAAACATGGAAGACCACTGACAGCAATACATATGGAGGATGTGACCAGATCAGTTCTGTGGATGATGCAAAGATGTGGCCCAAGAGGCTAAGAGACTGCCTAAAGCCCAGGGTGGGAGAGGTGAATGTAGGGAACATCTACTAGAACGCTTTCTCCCTGCGGCCAACAACTCACACGGCTACATGAATATTTACAGTCTAGACTATATACAGAGATTGGACACATTAATTAACTTTGAAAGCTCCAGGACTCACTTTCTCTAACGTTACATGTGAGCTAGTGTGTGTATATTACTGTTCAAAGGTTTGAAGTTGGTACATTTTTAAAATGTTTTTATCAAAAATACAGTCAAAACAGTAATATCATGAAATATTATTGCAATTTAAAATATTTGTTTTCTATTTTAATAAGTTAAATGTAATTTATTGCTATGAATTTTCAGCAGCCACTACTCCAGTCTTCAGTGTCACATGAGCCTTCAGAAATCATTCTGATATGCTGATTTGGTGCTCATAAATAAATAAATAAATAAATAAACAAACCTAATTACTGTCAATGTTGAATAGTTGTGCTTCTTTATACAGCATTAATTTGAAATCTTTTGTATCATAGAAGTTTCATTATTATTAGTTTAAAAGTGACATATCATGAAAAATCTGACTTTTTCTTTGTTTAAGTGCTATTTGGGTCCCCAGTGCATCTACCAACCCACAAAACGTGAAAAAGGACAACCCAATAACTTTGTTTTGGTAAGCCTCTTTCTGCAAGCATGTGAAAAAACATGCATGTCACATTTCGCTTCCCCGTGATGTAGTAAAGGGATTTTATTATAATATTACTGTCCCTTAATCTCATTTCCACCCACGGCGCCGCCATTTTGTTTTCGCAAGCGACAACGGTGTACCAGATCTAACACCTTGGCCAAAGTTCAAGCAAAGCATGCTAACTGTTTTGACGTTGGCTGCACAGACGAGCACAGAACACTATTTCTGAGTCCCAGCCTCAGAGGAGACAAGAGAACAGTGGATTTATTGATTTATTTACTGTATATTATGCCGCTACCACATAGATCTAATATAAACGTGATTTTTTTCCCAGCTGTTTACCTTCACAGAACTGTTTTTGTAACTCCTGTGCATTTTTAACAAACTTGTGTGTATTTGACAGTTTAAACGCAATAAGACATGAAAGAGAACTCACGTTTGTTTTGTACTCATATGCCGTGATGCCGCAATCCTATATCAAAAGTTTAAACAAATATGGTTTAAAACGGATGATTTCAGCGCAATAGACATGATAATCAAAGCCAAACAGATGTTTTTTGGCAGAATATCTGAGGTATCAGCTGTAAAGTCACAGCTCTATTCTGGACAAGGGGGAGGGGAGCAGCAGCTCATTTACATTTAAAGAGACATGCACAAAAACGGCATGTTTTTGCTTCCACTCAAAGTAGGCATTTTCAAAATTATATAATAAATGATCTGTGGGGTATTTAGAGCTTAAACTTCACATACTCATTATGGGGACACCTGAGAGTTCTATTACATATTGTAAACTGTAAATTGTGTACTGGCATAGTTAAAAAAAGCAGACAAACTAAGCCACTTGTTTTTTAAAGAAAATAACCTAGGGTGAAATTAATGTGGATTTGGAAAATTAACAGCATTAACTGAAACCAGCAGCATACGCTCAGTTTCTAGCCAGTTCCAACGTATTAAACATCCAATTTTATAAAGCTGATCTCCAATGTATATATTTAATCATATGCATAACTCTATAATCTCTTTTGCAATAAACATGAACACATTTATGCATGCAGGAGAGCACTAGAGTTCAGTATTGGCTGGTGCACTCATCTCATCTTGGCTTCCAGCTCACTATCCCTCTCAAGGACTCCAACTCTATGAACTTACTGGAACAAGGAATTTCTTAATCTCCTCCAGGGCATGGCTCATGCGGGAATAGGCTTCTCCAGGTGGTGCGAAAACTTCAATTAAAACATGAAGATCGTTGCTCAAATGGGCGTATTTTGCCTCTCCACTTTTCCTCAGCTCTTCCTCCTAGAGATGGAAAAAATATCATTCAGGACCTCTGTGTGAAGAATTAATCATCTCATTAAAGAATTAAACAAATAGTACTTATGCATATTTTGAACTTAGAGTCAACTGGAAAGGCATTAAAGGGATAGTTCACCCAAAAATAAATTTGGTTTTCATTTACTCACTCTCACGTGGGACGTTTTTCAAATTATCTTTTTGTCCCACATAGATGGGGAAGTCAAACAGGTACGACATGAAGGTGACAGAAGAAGAAGTTTTAGATGAACTATCCCTTTAAAAAAAAAAAGCTCTTTTTGAGGTGATAATGTTCTTTGAACATATTGACAAAATGTCACAAAAATGACTTTTTTAGCTCACATTTCATAATAATTCTCATAACAGCATGGGAAAATTGTGAACAATGGAACCTATCAACACCCTTACTCTGTAACACAGATAATGGGTATGTAGATAATGCAAATCATTATGCTTAAATCTGCCCAAGGGTTTTTTTTGTCAGAAATAAATTGACACTTTCACCTTTCTGATTAAATCCTGCCATCGGAAGAGCAGAAAAGGGTGATATTTCACAGAAGTATTCAGTTTCTCAATTCTCTCTGATTGCTGAAGGTGTTCTGTGGCTCTTCAAAAAACTTCAAACTTCACAAAGCTTGTAATTACGGTAGCCAACATTTCTGTCTAATGTTGATTACCGGTTGGCCGTGGCTTCTTCTTAAAGACAGGAGGGCTTTGATGTAGGGGCCATTCAGAGATGTCTGATCACTGATGCAGGCCCTTGTAGCCCCTTCAGCTTTAATAAACACTTACCGATGCCATCTTTCTATCATGTCAAAGTGACCCAAGCACTTTTTCCATCACGCTTTGCATGGACGAAAGGTCAGGAGACACTTAAGCTTTCACAACATTTCTGAGAGGCATAATCATATTTTGTGGAGCTCCGTATACAGGCGCTGACGAACTGTGAAGATGACATGGCTCAGACACAAATATATATACGTGTAGGTGCGGGCGCTGTGGGTGTTTCCAGATCGACTTAAAAACGGACAGACAAAAGGGGAAGCAGGAGACGGTGAAAAGTCTACCGCCTCATTTACAGTCCTCCGGAAAACCGTTCGTCAGATGACATTTGTTCTGTTTCAAGGCTGAAAGCTTTAACTTTCCTTTCATGTCAATCCATGAAGAAAATGTTCTGTTGTTTCAAAAGGTAGGTCTGTCTCCCAGGATGCATTTCAAAAGGCACTCAAGTAAGCATGTCTAAGCACAGCAGAATCCTCTTCAAATGTGACAAAATGAAGGGTTCCTCAAATTTATTCCCAGTAAAGTACAAATAGTGAATCTGACACTTATAAGCCTGACAGTTATCCAGTGCCCCCATGGAGTTAAAGAGCTCAGTTTTGAAACATTCAAACAAAAGCTTATGAAGCCAAATAAAATCTACCCCTGAAACAGCACTGTGGGTCATAATAAACACTGCGTTTATTTTCGTTCCATAAAAATTAAAGATATGAGTTACATATTTCTGCTGTAACATTTGTGGCTGTCCCCAGATTGAGATTTGCGCTACACGGATTGTCTTTTTGCCATTGTGGTGAATGTAATTTCCTGAAATGCCATTTTTGATTCAGTCAATTTGCTGCCCTCAGACACAAGCTGTTCATTTACTTGCCCGGGGAATCATTCGAAATGCAATATTCTTTGCTTTGCTGATCCTTGGATGTAGAGAGTCTGTTATTTGAAGACCTCAGTAGGAATTTTAGATACGGCACGGACATGTCTATAAAGATGCACAGCAGACTCTTAATTTCACATGTATAACAAACCTGTACAAGCTCAAGGTGACTCTTTATAATGGAATATGTTTGCATTAATGATTGCCTTTGGGATTTAAAACAATCCAACAGGCTCTTGTTTGAGTTCTGCCATAAATTTAAATAGATTTCAGAGCATGGTTCATCTACATTGTTAAAAGAGATTCTGGTGAACAGTGTGTTTATAAAACTTTCTCCTTGTGGAGACTCCCCACACGGCTATTTGGAATCAAACCATGAATATTCCTGTCTCATTTTCTTCTTTTGGACACCTTTTTATCATGTAACAGTGTAAGACAATAAAACAATAACAAGACATTGGTCTTGTTTGGTTCTGTGAAATGATTGCAACGAAGACAAGATTTTAGTGAAAAATATGCATAATGTGTTTAAATTAAAGTCTGAGGGGGAATTCATTAAGAAAGGATTATAGCCCTAAAAGCATTTGTATTTGCATGCTATCTGCATTGCTTAAACACACAATTCACTTAAGAAATTATGTAAATTAGGTAAAACTGGGGCTGTGTGCATGACGTGATCTGCACAGTGCAGTTTGCAAAATGCTGATACAGTGGCACACGAAAGTTTGGGAACCCCTTGCAGAATCTGTGAATATGTGAGTAAGTTTAACAAAAGAAGAGGGATCATACAAAATGCATGTCATTTTTTATTTAACACTGAACTGAGTAAGATATTTTACATAATATCTACCCCTTCAGAAGTCTGGGAACCCTTGGTTCTTAATACTGTGTGTCGTTACCTGGAAGATCCACGACTGTTTTTGTGTTTTGTGATGGTTGTTCATGAGTCCCTTGTTTGTTCTGTTAACAGTTAAACTGATCACTGTTCTTCAGAAAATTCTCCAGGTCCTGCAGATTCTTCAGTTTTCCAGCATCTTTTGCACATGTGGACCCTTTCAGGCAGTATGATTTTGAGAGCCACCTTTTCACACTGAGGACATTTGAGGGACTCAAACACAACTATTAAAAAAGATTCAAACATTCACTGATGCTCCACAAGGAAACATGACGTATCAAGAGCCAGGGGTGAAAACCTTGAACAGAATAAAGATGTCCAAACTTTTCTTATTTTGTTGAAATTCCTTTTTTTTCATTAGTACTGCCCTTCTGAAGCAACAGAAGAGACTTGCATGTTCATCTTCAAATTCAAAAAGTTTTCACCCCCGGCTCTCAATGCATCGTGTTTCCTTCTGGAGCATCAGTGAATGTTTGAACCTTTTTTAAAAGTTGTGTTTGAGTCCCTCAGTTGTCCTCAGTGTGAAAAGATGGATCTCAAAATCATACAGTCACTGCAGGAAAGGGTTCAAATATGCAAAAGGTGTTGGAAAATTGAAGAATTACCTAATTATGTAAATTAGGTAATGGTGAAATTGGGGTATGATGTGATCTGCACAGTGCAGTTTGCAAATTGCTGATACAGTGGCACGTAAAAATTTGGGAACCCCTTGCAGAATCTGTGAAAATGTGAATAATTTTAACAAAATAAGAAAGAGAGATCACACAAAATGCATGTTTTTTTTTTTATTTAATACTGTACTCAGTAAGATATTTTACATGAAATATGTTTACATATAGTCCAAAAATAGCTGAAATTATTAAAATAACCCCCTTCCAAAGTTTGGGAACCCTTGGTTCTTAAAACTGTTTGTGGTTACCTGGAAGATCCACAACTGTTTTTTTGTTTTGTGATAGTTATTCATGAGTCCCTTGTTAGTTCTGAACAGTTAAACTGAGCACTGTTCTTCAGAAAAATCCTCCAGGTCCTGCAGATTCTTCAGTTTTCCTGCATCTTTTGCATATTTGGACCCTTTCCAGCAGTGACTATGATTTTGAGATCCATCTTTTCACACTGAGGACAACTGAGGGACTCAAACACAACTATTAAAAAAGATTCAAACATTCCCTGATGCTCCAGAAGGAAACATGATACATTAAGAGCCGGGGGGTGAACACTTTTGAACATACTAAGATGTCCAAACTTCTCTTATTTTGTTGAAATACCTTTTTTTTTCATTTAGTACTGCCCTTCTGAAGCAACAGAAGATACTTCCATGTTTTCCGCAAGACAATTTAAGTACAATTTACCTTGATCTTCAAATTTAAAAAGTTTTCACCCCCCCTGGCACTCAATGCATCATGTTTCCTTCTGGAGCATCAGTGAATGTTTGAATGTTTGAATTGTTTTTAATAGTTGTGTTTGAGTCTCTCAGTCGTCCTCAGTGTGAAAAGATGGATCTTAAAATCATACAGTCACTGCAGGAAAGGGTTCAAATATGCAAAAGATGCTGGAAACCTGAAGAACCTGCAGGACCTGGAGGATTTTTCTGAAGAACAGTGCTCAGTTTAACTGTTCAGAACAAACAAGGGACTCATGAACAACCATCACAAAACAAAAAACTCGTAGATCATCCAGGTAAACACACACAGTATTAAGAAAACTTAATACAAACTTTTGAAGGGGGTTATTTTTATTTTTTTTTGCGGACTATATGTAAACATCTTGGACAGTACTAAACATTGTATGATCTCTCTTATTTTGTTAAAATTATTCACATTTTCACAGATTCTGCAAAGGGTTTTCAAAGTTTCGCATGCCACTGTATATAAATGGACGCAAGGCCACATGTACACAAACGCAAATGTATGTAAAGTATGTGGCTTGTAAAACCCAAAATGAAAATGAAAATAAATCTAGTAAAATAATTTCCATTACATACAACAGGGTCATAAATTGTTTCGACATCTTATAAGTCATAGACCAACCAATCTGATTTCGTAATACTGCAACATTGATTGATCTGTAGGCACATCCAGCTAAACCAGCGCACATACCTGTAGCACCTGGCTAAAATAGATTGCAGGTGGAATGTGAACAAGACACTGGGTTTTGCACTGTGCATTTCATTCCCTTGACCAAATGAGGATAAACAGCTTTTGTGTAAATAATTAATATACACTCTCAGGTAACTGTAAATGCATTGTTGATTGCACAGTTTCTGTTTACTTTGTGGAAATCTTACGATAACAAAGTTTCATTTTCATCATGGTGTCATTAGATTGTTCCAGCTCTAAAATGTTACTGGTTAAACATCATTCAAGATTGTAAATATGAACACATCAGCTGAATGCTATAATAATATGCCAAATCTCCATGCTTCACTTGTGCCTAACAACACCCCTTAACTGTGGTAAAATCGCTTTAGCACACAGCCTCACTTTGCTCAATGCTTCAATCTGTTTCATACACCACATGAAAGAAAACTATTTGCTTGATATGAATGTTTTTCATTAAATGAAGTTACATTCAATAATATTACATTAAAATGAACATTTTATTGAGCTGGGGAATTCAGGATGGCCTATTATGAGATGACAGGAGCAGCAAACCGAGAAATATTACATTTGGAACGATTCTCTGGCTATGTAAATGACCAGAATGTCTCTTAGGGCAGCTGTTTGGCTGAATCACAAAATGCCATTTCTAAACATTACACTCACCACAACTCAATCCAAAGCACATATTTAAATCAGATCCGCTGAGAAAGATCCATACTGTGAATAGTCACAACAGCTCCTACTATTTACAACATAGAGATATTGTTGATTCTACAAATACTGACAAAAAAAAAAAAACAGGTCTGTTAGGTTGCCAGGCTTTACTTTCACCCAAATTTCACAGGTTTGAGAGTCAGTGCTATCTATTTGTGATGTTGTTTGCGATATATATTTCTCTTTTTTAAAATGTATACAACATCAGTAATGCTAAAAACAGCAGTTCCTCCTCTATCTGGGGGCATAAAGTGCAGCAAATGATCTTCAGTCTTAGCGTCATCTCACACTTTGCTCTGTCAGCCACTGCTGATGCTTGTTAGACTCATAGAAATGAAAGGTTTACAGGATTTAAGGGATAAAGTACTCCACTCTGAAATAAATGTAGTGTGCATAATATGTACACGCTTATGGAAGCCCATTTCCTTCACATAAAAAAATAAAGAATGCTATGGTAAATCATAATTCTAATATAAAAAGTCCAAAACAATAATTTTAAGATAAAAAGGTTGAAATTATGACATACTAAATCATTTCAACTTTTTTATCTTGCAGTTTTGACTTCTCATAATTTGGACTTTTAATATCATAATTATGATTTTTTTTTTACTTTTTAACTAGTTAAAAAGTTGAAACTGGCATAAAAAGTCATAATTGAATAAAAAAGAAAATTACTGCATTATTTAGTATGTCATTTCAGTTTTTCTAATCTCATAATTATGACTTTGTATCCAAAATCTACAAAAACAAAACAAAAACAAAAATAATTACAATTTAGTATGTCGTAATTTCATTTTAGTCTTACAGTTTTGACTTCTCATTATGTGGACAAATGTGGATACAAAGTCATATTTATGAGATTAGAAAAAGTTGTGCAGTAATTTTTTTTTTTTTTTGTCAATTATGACTTTTTAATTTGGTGTAATTTTTTATAAAAACATAATTATAGCATAAAAAAGTTTTTCAGATTCTGAATACTATCTTATAAAAAGTTGAAATAATGAAATAAAAAGTCACAACTGTGAAAAAACAAAACATTATAAGTCTAAGTTCACAATTATGATTTAGCATGTCATAACTACCCTTTAACTTACATATTATCTTATATATTACATTATGTATTTCATCATTTTGACTTATGTCATACAAAACAGTTTTTTCTTTTGTGGCAGAAACAGACTTTCATAGAATTATTACAAAAATCAACAAATGATTTAAACAAATGCAGGTAATTTGCTTTAGTCATGAGCAGTCAGTTTAGATATTTAATATCCAAAAATATGCAGGCACAATTATGACATTTATGGTTACAAACAAATGTCTAACATAATAATACTCAAAGCATTTACGGAAAATATTACATTTACAAAGTACATGGGAGGATAAAAAAAGAAGTTGTTGCCAGTCATCTTACCTTGCCTTTATCCCTCATTGAACCCTTGCCGAGGATGGACATCTTTGCTCCCGTTTCCTCTTGTAATCTTTTCATGGAATTGCCCCTGGGCCCCAGCAGTTTCCCAACAAAATTAAACTGTAATAGAGGAGAGAAAAAGCAATACGGTCGGTCTCTCACGCTGCCTGCTTCCTAGACAGTAGTTGCCTCCGTTACCTCACAGTCAATAAAAAAACATTCAAAAGTACGTTGGTTTTTCTCATCATGCACAGAAACAATTACAGTGAGAGAATGAAAAATTCTTCCTGGGTTCAAAATGAAATCTGTGGCAGTCGTCGATCATTTTTAGGTTCAAGTTTTTCAGATGCGATCAAGAAAGATGTGAGAGTCTACACCTGTTTCTGCAGGGCACTGCAGCCACTCATGTGTCTAATCGATGTTTGGGGTCAGTGGTTGGGCTCTGCTGCTTTCAGAGATATTATAACATGGACCAAATGCCAAAAGGGATCTTCAAAACGATCCAGAAGTCCATGCTTGAATGAGGCATAACATAATGAGTTCATTTCCAATGGGGATTCAAGTAATACTACCCAGATGATGAGCTATCCAGCAACCGCCTTGGGGCAGCAACTAACATTTCAGTCACACAGCAGATCAGCGGCCATTGAGAACACTTGGCCTTCACCGTTTTTTTCACCCTCTATCTCTGCTGGTTTACTCACATCTGCGCATCACACAACTGTATCTTCAAGGAATTTCTTGCAATCTGATTTGGGCTGCTGAGTACTGTTTTAATGCCCATGATAACGACAAATCTTAAATAGTCAATAAATGCTGCCATTGTAAGAAAAAGTTCCCTTGTATAAAATGGCGCATCAGATTCCCTTTATAACACTGTCACTTCATCACTGTCTGCTCATGTTCAGTCTTCATCACTTTCTTTGATGTATTGCCACAATTCCCTTTGCTAGAAGCCTCTCTAAATTCACTTTAGAGGTAATATGTTTTAGAGAAACCTTTCAAAAACACATTTTGTATGATCTTTACACAGGACAATAAAACAGAAAAAGAAAGTGATGTTTCGGATATTGAGTACGCACCTATACAGGCGAATATACACGCACTTTCACTATTTTGGCAAAAGACACAGCAAAATGTCTTTGTGTGCATGGTTGTTTTACTGAGCAAACTGCAAACACACATTAATCGGCCATATGGCGGCACTGAACGTAAACAATTCCACTGAACGGAGCGAAACTCGCTTATTTTGCTGATTATTGCTGCTGAAAATGGTCCATTATTGTCATGTTTTGGGCTGTACTAATCGGTCGGACCGGGAAAAACTTTGGAGTAATATAGACTGCCAAAAGTTTTAACAAATCACGTAGAAGAGTGCAAAAAACTGTCTGAGGAACAAAAGGCGTTTGTGGTTGGCCAAACTGTGCCAGGATTTTAACATTCATGTTTGTTTATCATTTCCGGTCAGGTAGGTGAAATATTAGGCTAAAATCCTAATTGATACTGCTAGTACGTATTTTTTACCACCTATTAACTTTTGTTTGGCAAAATACTGCACCCTTTCCTGCTTACTAAGTCCTTCTCTATGATTTAGCAGCTTTCACACGTTTTTTTTTTCATGGTTTAGACAGCGTAAATTAGCAGAACAATGTATTCAGTAGTACATTAACCGTACAGTCCATGCTGTTGTTTACATCCGAGTATATCCAATATGGCCGCGCATCCGTAAGTGCAAACCTTCTATAGGCCTGGAAAGTGATTTGTTTTATTACTCCTATGAGTCTTGCTTGTGGTGTTAAGACACAAAACTATCAGTCTGTGTAAGAAACTGAGCAATATTTATACCATTTTTTACACTGATCCGCTGCAATGTCCAAGTGTCCTGAGCGCGTTCACAACAGCCGGAGCGTGATGTGTCAGCATGCTCTGGCATATACAAGAGCAAGCAACCATAACTTCAGTCGATCAGGCTCAAAAGTTGGGAGTCGGTGAAAAGTCAACACTCCCGAATGAGTTCGCGCAAGCAAACATAATCTTTTAGTTTTTAATTGGTTGCAACAGTCAGGATAAGCACAAGTAGCTACCATTTTGAGTAGCCGTCATACCTACGATCTCTGCACTGTGTAAACAATAAGTGACATATACGCGTGACAGATCGCTTCCGCGCATGTGCCTACTATGCCAGAGCACACTGACGCGTCACGTGTCAACTGTTCAGTTTCTTGCATAGACCAATTGCTTCGTGTCTTAACTCAATGTAGCGCCACGAGCTGCAGGGTTTAATTTGGTTTTGTCTGTGTATGTTCTTTTGACCCTCAAAGCCGTGGATCCCACTGACTCTCATTACATGACTGACAGACTGCAACAGTGTGAGTTAAAAATCTTCGTTTGTGTTCTACTGAAGAAACAAAGTCACCTACATCTTGGATGCCCTTGGAGTTAACAGATAAACATCAAATTTTCATTTTTGGGTGAACTATCCCTTTAACATGATAACTATATTTTATTATTTAAATATCACGATTTTAGCAATATGGCTGTTCACTACAGTATTTGTTTATTTCCAGCCCAGTGAGCCAGACATTACTAAGAAAAGTGAATTTGTCCTTCGAATGTTTGCAAAGGTTAGCTGATATGTGGCGGCCAGAACGAAACAGTTGGCTATAACACATGTTGACGTACCCCGCCTAGCACATGGCTGGAAACTCCTCAACACATGCTCTTCCCAGTCAGGCTGCAGATGCAGCTGTAGGGAACTCTAGCTTGCAGAAGAACCGTCACCAAATTTGGCCGGAGCCACAAAGCAAATGCAAAGCGTTTCAGGTGAAAGGGTGAGGTGTGGGTAGGGCAGTATATTTAGCAACACTGCAGCACTGCGCCAAAGCGTCATGACCAACTCTCTCGGAGCGGGTGAGCTGGAGGTGTGCCGTTTGCATTGCCTCTGACGGGGTGTGTATGACAGGAATACTCTGCAGCTGGCTGGGTGCCTCGGAGCAGATGGTTGCCTCAGCTACAGTGTGAAGATGCTCACTGGGCGGCTGCAGTGGAGTGGCCTGTTTTCATTAAGCTAATGAATGTCTGGAGCCACTCTCCTGCTCCACGGTGGGCAATTTAGGCTTTATTAGGGGGCACAGTTCAGTGCTGGATGAGGTTTGAAGCGATGCAAGCTGTCCCTCGCAGTCCCCGGCAGAGGCAGGCCGCAGAATGATGGGCATTATGCAGCACTGACAGGCCGAGGATGATAAACCTGACAACCGGAGGCATAAGTGTCAAACCGCATTGGCTTATTATGAGCAAATGGGACTTCTAAGAAAGCGTGCGTAGTGTGCTGTTGTGATGGAGAGTAGATCGCTAACCCACACTTCTAGAGCCTGGATCAGTGTGTACGTCTGAAAACACTGCCAAAATCCTGGAAAAACATTCGCTGTTGTGTTTATTGATAACTAAAGAAGCTTGGATGGCTATTCTCTGTGCTGTCATGCAGAATCACTTATTTTCGGAGCCCGCAGTGACTTCAGAGTGTGTGTGTGGCTGGCTGAACAAATGACTTTTCACACATGAGTCCCTTTGACAGGGACCTTCACCTGCGCTCGGTGCTCTCTGATGTGCATTACATTGATTTCTCTGTCAAAATCTTTTCAGAAGTCATTCAAGCCACTCAGACCACTAAGCTCTTGATCAGTTTCATATTGGCACGATCACCAGACACATTTTACTATCATCACATACTGACAGTCGTCCTGTTGGAGGCATTTCTGTTGATTTGTCCAACAGGCTGTAACTACACAATCAGCAGACAAAAAGCTTATTTATCCACTGAGGGCCATGCAATATTTATTATTTTACTAGTTGTGTATTTATGTATGTATGTATTTACTAAGAAACAAATATAAACACTAATATTTCGTTACTTTGCAAAAGTGAAGATGAATCTGGATGTGTTACCATTTTTTGTTCTTACTGTTACAAATGCCTTGGTGGGGCAGTGTAGTACAGTAGATATATTGCTATTTATTACAATATTATTATTATCATCATTAATGGGGAAGGAAACACGTTCTACATGTTTGTCAGACCTTGAGAATGATTGTAAACATGACTTGTTTGTTCATAATTAAACTCCACATAGTTTCCACTGTATTTTTTTCTGGATTCTGTGTTTTATGTTTTAAATACAAATTTACCATCAAAAATTGTAAAATTAATCAATAAAACTTTAACAACTGAATCAGTTTTTTTAAACAAAAATATAACAATTTACAACAAAATATTTTATTTTTTTGTGAAATAAGATGCACAACAGAAATGCATAAATTAAAGCTCAAAAGACCAGCCAATGCACATGTGCAGTTATAAGCACGAGTCTCAGGTTCTATGGGAATGGCTGCAGCGACGCAATGAATTTACCAATCAGCGATTGGCTCTTTCATTTACAATGCGAGGCATATTTCACCATATTACATAAGTAATGAACTGACTTTGTATTTCTAAAGTCTATGGTGTCAAAAATATATTCACTTATTCACAAAAAAACATGCAGAACGTGCAGACTTGCACTGAAATTCATTTCTGCTGTGTGATTAATTGATATTGAGTACAAATGCTTAAAGCTTATCATTGGTATTAACATAAATTTTTAATGCAATCTTAATACAATATTTAGGTTACTATAGACATGAATGTTAGCTCTCTCCAGGTATTATAGGCTTCCTTTTTGTGGGAAATTAAATCTGTGAGGTCATCAAATGTCTAACCTAATTCTTCGATGATGGGTTTCAATAACTTTGGATCTTAAAAATGTGTCACAGAGCAAATAAGGTTGAGAATCCCTGCACTAAGAGCAGCTTTACTTGTTAATTTAAACTTCCTCAGAAAGAGTCTTAAGAGTTTAAAATCTGTCTCATACTCTCTAATGCATTGTGTGCTTAATTCTGAATTTCATTTTGTGGTGCACCAAGAGTGCTGTTCTAGAACACTTCTCTTCAGCTTCATCTCAACGGATTTGATAGAAATGGCTCCTCTATACGTATATTGAAGTCTTTGACTATTTTGTGTTTCATTCTTCAGTATGAAAGGTGCATATCCGTATCTGCTGTGAAATAAATAGAATATACTAATCTATTTCTGGTGCATCTTATCACATCATCAAAAAATTGGAACAGGAGATCTTGAGGGACACAGGCACAATTTCAATCTGCTGCCAATTTACAATAACTGAATGCGAACTACATGTTAATCTAAAGAGACGTTAAGCACAAGACACATGCTAACTTGTGTTATTTGTGGATTTGGGCTTCAGACTGTGCCAATTAAACCTGGAACTACAGACTCTGCAGAAAGAGCTACAACAGCTACAGTCTGCATCTTACGCTGTATAAATGACTATGAAGTCTAGGGCCAATAAACAACTTCTAAATATCCTCAAGGCTGTTTCAGCAAAAATGGCACAAAACTCCTCAGGATTCACAACAGAATGTGCTGCCAGCCAAAGCTGGCAAAGGGAATTCTTAACATAACCGTAAGTGCAGTTAGGCTGTTTGCCTCTGTTTGAGTTGGAGGTTGAAACACAGCACTCTTGCCATAAGCTGTGAAACCAGATAAGATCCGCAGATGTGGTTAGATGTCTACTGCCAGTGTAGCCAGCTGTGCTGCTAGCGAGGCCTAGCACTGGCTGATAGCAGGATTATTGCTGGGGACTAGGACTGAGAGAGATGTAATAATGGCCAGGAGAAATGGCTTGGCCGCAGTCAATGGACATGGGCATTAGCGGAGAATGGTTTAAACAGGGGCAGCGCACTATGGTGTTAAATAGAGGCGGGAGTCAAAGGGCCACTGCTGGCTGTTAGTGGAGGCTAATGAGCTAGGAGAAAGAGGGAGAGCTTTGATACTGGCCAGTATTCAACATATATTATTAGCTTTAACATCAAAATAAGCTGAAGGGCTTTCGGATAATGACTAATAAGTAAATTTGAATATTTATAATACGCACACTAACTACAATGTTTGGAGTCAGTAGATTTTTTTAAAATGTGACTTTAATTAATGTTTTTTTTTTTTGTTTTTTTTTCATGTTTGTATTTATGTGATCAAAACAATAAACAGTAGAACTGTTATATATATATATATATATATTTTTTAAATGCGATAACATTTGTGACGTTTAATATTTTTATGAAAACTGTGATATATTTTTTCAGGATTCTTTTATGAAAAAAAGCCCTGCATTTTTATAACACTGTAAAAGACTGTTACATTTGATCAGTTTAATGTGTCCTTGCTGAAAAAAAATATGAGTATTTGTTTATATATGCCTGATTTTATTTGCAATATTCAAAATTATGAGCAATATAGAATGAACTTAAAGTAAAATTGTTGTGTTAAAGCCTTAAAACCTTATACATCTCTCAACAGTGGGTTTCAAACCCAGTTTCCAAAACTGGTTTCCATCCAAAGTTGTGAATTTAACTTGTACGTAAAATTGTAAAATCACATAAAGCATTTGTGAATAAGCAAGTTTCCATCCAATGATTCAAAGACAACAAAATCGTCACTTCCTGATATACTGGCAATAAATATCACCAAGAAAAGTAGGAGAAGCCACAGAATATAATAATTTTCATATATAAATTGCAGCTCAGAGCAAGCAGATAAATCACAAATGTGGTCACTGCTTTCGGAGGTGGATGCCTGCTGTTTGGTAACGCAGTCATGTAAGACAGTACTGGGAGGCAATTATACAGAATGACCATAACAACATTTCAGATGCTCTTCGACAAGATCAATCCACTGGTTAGTCAAGTTATCCTGTCCCATGTTGCAAAGTCACATGTTGCAAGGCAGTTATTGCACATTCATTCAGGCATTTTAAACAATGGAATAAGCAGTAGGGGCTCGTAATAAGAGCACCAACGCACACAAACAAATTAGCCATGGTTTTACTACAAATAAAGCCAAAAATTGCAATTGAAGTTAAACCATATAACCACAAATTAACTAGGGTTTTACTACACTGATCATAGCTTACCGATGGTAGGCTGTTTGTAGTAAGTGTTGTTATACAAATAGTAAAAACGGAAAAGACATGACACTTTTACTATAGTAAAACCATGGTTAATTTTCGTAAGGGTGTTTATCAGTCAAACTCATTTAAAACTGTACATTCAACAGGTATGAAATATGATGAGTAAAAGAAAAATACTGTTTATGAGAATGCGGCAGGTTAGTGGGGAAATATATATATTTATTATTCAGAATGCACATACTGAAGGGAACTATATTTATAGTAACATTTCAGCAGGTTGAAGATAATTCATGTTAACGTAGAGAATATGATTAATTGTTTTTTTTTTTGTTTTTAACGCATTAACTTAATAAATTAGTTATGGAAAAAAATAAACACGATTAAAATATTTTAACGACTGGCCCCGCTCCCAGATCTGTACATCATCTTATATTTCATACAGTTGACTGTTGACAAATATGATGCAGGACAACAACTCCACAAATGCAGTTATGCCCTAAAATCTAAATATAGGTGCAAAAAATGCCCCTGTATGTGTTCTGTCTCATATTTACATGCATCACATATCACACAATATCACACGGGCAGCAAGAGCAATATGACAAGAGTGCTGATTTTGTCCCAAACTATCACAAGCTTAAATGTGATTTTATACAACAGTTCAGTAAATAAGAATTTGATGTTGTGTTAAATTTTAAACACAGTATTATGTGTTTTTGCTCAATTTTGCAGAGAATATATTACCTTTGAAGCCATAGCAGAATTGTTGCATGTCTCCGAGCAACACAGCAGTGTTTAGTTTCTGAATGAATCCGCGTTTTGAACGAATCGTGTGAACCAATGATTCAAAAGCCCATTCGTAAAGAGTCATTTACTTCATTCCTGCCGTTTGAATGAATCGAATAAATAAATGACTCATAACGACATTTACCGCCACCTGCTGGCAGATTTAGTTTCTTATTTATAGTATGATTTCATTTAAAAAAAAAGAGAGAAAGAAAAATAAAACCATTAAAGGGATAGTTCACCAAAAAAATTGAATTCTGTCATTATTTACTTACCCTCATGTCATTTCAAATTTGCCTTTTGTGGAACATGAAAGAAGGTATTTTAAAGACTGTTTTGGTTACCCATGACTTTCATCGTATGAACAAAAAAATACTGAGATGTTTCTCAAATGATCTTTCATCGTTTCATAGTTTACATTGCAGCCTAAATGTTTACGTGCAATAAATTCTATGATGAATCAAATTAAATATTTCTTTCTAAAGCTACAATTTGTAATGTCTACTTGATACTTCGTCATTTAACACAAAAATAGCTTTAAATAATTTTTTGAGGTATTTTCACAGTCAAATTTCTTTTGCGATTAATGGAAACGTCATGTAATAATTCGATTTCAAATTTTAATCGACTGACAGCCCTAGTCAAAATGTGTAAAATGAGAAAATGAGATGCACATAAACAGAACGCATAACAAACATGTGAGATGTCAGACTGAAACGTATGTTTCAACATTCTGAATATTGCGTTGAGTGCAGCACTAGAAAAGGTATCAGCCTGAGGAAAAGCTGATGATGGATCCCCTGCATTACAGAACCCATATTGAGCTCTGACACTCTGGGGCTGACAGCACAGATGCAGGGTAAACAAACAGCACATTAAGACCATCTCAGAGTCAGGAGGCTGACAGGTTAAAAGACTGCTACCCATACAGATCAGAGGCATCCTCTTCCCTAGACTACATTTCCCATGTTACTTCGGTGTCAGCTCTTAAAAACGAAATGCTGTCCTGGAAAGGTCAAAAAACTAGAAAGTCACACATTTACAAGTTTTCCAAGTGCGAAAATATTTGTTTGCTCAAGATTATGGCACCCGCATCACAAATGAATGCCTTTCTGCTGGCTGCTTAGTGAGTGTGTTATCCCATGGGGTGTTGGTCATTTGAAACATACTGGGATAAGCTTTATAAACCGATTAGGAAAGAAGCCATATTCCCATAGGCTCAGTGTTTCTTTCCATGACTTTCCGTCTCTCCAAATCTTGAAACAACAACTGTGTGCCACAAAAAACCCCACATTATCTGAGCATGTTTACAATTATATAAATAACCTTCCTCAAAACAAATAAAAGGTGCCTTAGCAGGCTTTTAATTCATTAAGAAGATACAACTTCCTCACTGTTGTTGATTTTTTCTTTTTTATTTCTCCCTACTGTGTACTGTTCGATTCTGAATCTGTTCAGCAGCTTATCTATGTTAAACACCTTTGACAAGGTTGGTCGGCCTTTGGGACTAGGGAATTCTTTAACAAGACAACAATTGGATTATCTTTGTGTGCAGAGCTTGCCTACACCTCCATGTAAAGGTCATATAACTGGAGACAGATAAGCCACAATCTTTGGGGACAACAACCACCGGCGTTACTATTCAACGGATTAGTTGTGTTTTCACAACTATAAAGGCAAACCTTGAGGTTGATCTGTTTGCGTCTTTTCTTGTGGCTGGTTTTTAACGAAAGGTTTAGGTAAAGCTGGTTGTTTACTACTACAACAGCACTGTGAATACTGAATGCACCACCGCAATGGATTTATAAATATCGTCAAAATTTTTGCCTAAACACAAATACAATTCTTGCTGTCTAGTGCTATGTTCTCATGCTTTCATTTCTTGCATGCCTGACTTTCTTTACAGCACTTCAATGACATTAATGGCAGGGTAGGTGATGTGGTTCAAAAATATTTTTTTGTTTTGCTGGTTGAAAGTCTCTTCACATCCCGAAAGCAATGACTAAGTTAAGTGGTCTAAATGTATTTATATGTATTTGTATCACCTGTGGAAAGCATAGGACCATAAAATGTTCATCCGATCATATTCCTACCTTCCTGTCAACCTATGTTTTTGCATAGCTCTGCACCTTTTTATCCTAAACTTCGCCTTTTTAAACACCCTTTTTACCTCATCAAAAACAGCTCACAGCAACCTGTTTTGATGCGTCTCTTTAAATGATAATGAGCTACTGCTTACTATTGCATTTGTGACTGAAAACTACTATGAAACATATTTAGGAGAACCAGTGCAACTGACCTGATCAGCATCTGTGTTTGCGCTGAGGGCAGCTTCAAAGGTTTCTATGCATTAATGCAACGCTGAGTAATGTATCACAGACATATCTCATGAGTCCTTTCATTAACAAAGTGTAGAGAGAGTGTAAGTAAGAGATTGATTGTGCAGTGTAGAGAGCTTCATTGATTATAATGGAACTTTGTGAGATTGCGATGAACTAAGATGAGTGACAGCTTTTCAGTTTGTAAATGAGATAATGATTTAATGATTAATGAATCTAGTGGGTCAATGAGTCAGTTTCCCATTAATAAAGACAGTCACTTGCTTTATTCCTGAATGAATCAGCCGTTTGAACGAATCAAATGAACGAATGATTCAGTAATTAATTCAGTGACTTGCCGCCACTTACTGGCAGTTTTAGTTTCATTTTTAAAGTATCTTTTTAGTTATTTAAATCATTTAATATTTTTATATTCAAAATTGTATATTTAAAACATACATCTCAACATGAATTTATGAATTTGATTGCATTCTGAGTCTCATTAAACATATGAAAATGCACCTACAAGCCACTTTTGTGTTCATCTGTGCCACCTCTGTAGTACAATTTTTTTTTTATTAATACTGATTTCATTTGATTGGTAACTTCTTATTCTATTTGTTCTTATTCTGTTGTTTTCATTTAAAAAATTTAAAAAGCTTATAAAATGTATTTAAAAAATATTTACATAAAAGATGACATACTTCTAATAAATTTAGAAAAATACCTTTACAAAGGTAAAAAAAACAAAATTCCCCTGTAAATCATTTTAAGGAGTCAAATATCACCTCGTAATGCGAAGGCTAATTTTTGATCAGATTTTTTGATTATTGATTAGAAGGTGCTCCTGAAATTAGCTCCTAAAAAGAAAGGCAAGCATAGAGCCCTGGCGGAAATATGCTAATACCGGACAGTCTGAGCAGTCGTGGGCGGGGCCTGAGCAGTAATGACATAGGAAAATCAAAACGGCTTGATAATTGAGACTGTTTAAGTTTTTTGAGAGATTAAAAAAAAATAGTGAATGGATTTTTATCATTGTATCGTGGTTGTGTGTGTGTGTGTGTATATATATATATATATATATATATATTTTACTACTGATATTTTATCAAAGATATTAAAGATATTTGCGGTGCTGTTCCATTCAACCTTGTTTAACAAAATTTCCACCTTCAAGGATTTTTTTATATCATGATTTGACATGGGTTTGAAATAGTGCAGCATAACAATCAGAAAATGGGCTGAAAATATGGGCAACACAGCTACCGCCTCGATTCAGGTGCTGATGATGCAAGTTTTTTTGCACCGCTAGCATGTGCTCCTGGACATGTGTTTGTCAATTTAATGTTAGGCCCAGTGGAATCAGGTGAATGATAGCATACTCCACGCCATTTTGATTCATCAGTGTGCACTGCACCAAAACAAGCTTAGCGTCTACTAGACCTCTAATGAGTCTGTGCACAAACAGATGCACCCATAGGACATTTGCTAAGTCTTAATTAGAATCCACTGACAAATCAGACACCAAGGCGGTCTGGCTACCTCGTAAACTCGCACAAACAGTATGAATTACAATACGGTGTAAAGCAAGACGTCCCAAATGCTTACGCACATGTCCCAGTTATCCTTTTTTGAATACTGTTGATCAAAATGACACCATCCCCTATGGGAAAAAACCCACAGACCGTCATAAAACAAATTTGCAGCAATGCTCAGATGTGCAGAAAAGCCCTTTGATAGACTGCCCATATCCATCTCTTAAATCTAAATACAGTGGTTTCCATGGCGACCGTGTCTTTGACTTTACTAGATGGTGATACAGGTACCCCATTCATCTCTTGGCCTTCCGTTTGGTCTATATTTGTGACGCTCTCTTGATTTCTATCCGTTCGAACAGGTATCTGAGGTCTGTGTCAGCAGGGACTATATTTTATTGCAAACCACTGACTGAGCTTCTCAGCAAGTTATGGTAAATCAAACAGTTAATTTGCATAGAGATAACCGACACTGATGAAATAATGAAAACAGCGTGCTGTTTTGTGATGTCACAATGAAATATATACAGATCTATGCAAAGTGATCCAAGGCAGAAGAGTTGCAGAGGTAATACAAGCCAGGATAAAAATATCCAGTGATTCAACATTTAGTGGACATTGTCCAAAACACATCAACTAAGCATATTTGCAGAGTTTTTCAATGCAGTAGCAGAAACTCGATCCCCAACAAGATGTAAGGGAGACCGGGAGCAATTTAACAAACTAAATGTCCTCAATGATGAAGGATGACACTTATTCAGTATATGCTCAGTAAAGTTCTCTCTCCACCTCAGAGGAAAAAAATATGTGTTCATGTTGTGAACTGTACATTTTCCATACACTGTAAAACTCACCAATGAAATGAGTTAATTTCACTTAAACATTACAAAAAGTACATTGCACTTAATAGAGAAAGTTACATGAACTCAATAACAGCAAATTTCTAATACCCAGAATACTTTGCATTTTTTTTCCATTAGAAGTCTGTTAAAGGGGACACTGAATGCATTTTTTGTTATAATTCTTTAGGGTCTTCATGAAATGTTTCCAACATACTTTAGTTAAATTTCCTCAATGGTGGTGTGAAACACCCTTTTTACCTTGTCAAAAACAGCTCTGTTCACAGCAACCCGTTTCTGTGCTCTTTAAATGATAATGAGCTACTGCTCACCCCACCCCTCTCTTCTGTTTTTGTGTATTTGGTGGCACATTACCATCAAAAACAAAACTAATCCACTGCGTCCTCAGTGGCTCTGATGTCGGGAGAAAATGAAGACTCATATGTTCACTTTCACATCCAACAAAACACCTGCATTGCTTACGAGACATTGTAGTCGCTACAGCTGCTTGAGTGAGGAGAAAATGGTGGAAATAGGGTGGAAATATGCTACTATGAAACAGTCCGTCAGCAGTTGTGGCCGGGGCTTGAGCAATATGATGTCATACTGCTCAGAAAAACAAAACGGCTTGATAATTGAGACTGTTTAGGTTTTTTGGGGATTAAAAAAGGAGTGAATGGATTTTTATCGTTGTAGAGTGGTTGTATCCACACACTGCAAACATTAGAAATGTAAATGTGAATTTTGCATCTGATGTCCCCTTTAATAGCTGTATTATTTTTGTCATTTTTATATGTTTAGCTAACATTTTGTATACCAGAAGAGATGTTAGTGGTCTGTGAATTATAAAAATGTTACAACTGTCAAAAGAATGTCCCTGGTTTACCATACTTTTGATTTACTAAACAGGGCAATTTAGCACGAGAGCACAATTCCAAAACAGTGCCGATTTTTCTGTGAGTGATTTACTGACAATGCGCAAAC